>PVJH01002947.1:0-153633 GCA_004026705.1 Nesogale talazaci
ATCTTTGGATATTGGTCTTTTTTTCACTCAGCATACTGCTCTTGAAAGCCATCATTGAAGTTGCTGGGAATGTGTGAGCATCTCGGTCTATTTTATTGATAAGTCATAGTGCATGTTATGATCATATCACAGTTTGTTTTATTATTTTCTGGAGAGACATTTTGATTGTTTCTCATGTGGGGCGGATAGAGAGGAGGCCGCTGTGAAGAAGCCTGTGCAGATTCGGTGTGGACGAGTCCTCCCTTCCCTTGGAGAAGTGTCCAGAGGTACAAATGTCGTTTGTCAGAAACTGCAAATCAATTTCTCAGAGCAGCGGTATCACGTTACAGCCCACCAGAAGGAGAGACCCAGTTTCTCTGCATCTTTGCTAGCAATTGGTGCTGTCACATTAAATAATTTTTAAGTCATTCCCATCGGGTGTTGAGTGGCATCTCGCTGTGTTAGTGGTTTGCGTTTCTCTGGTGGCTGAACATCTATACAACTTTTGGGAAGAGAAGCTCCTTCGTGTCTTTTGCCTGTTGTTTTGCTTCTTACTCTTGCATCTGGACTCTTCTTTTTCTCTTCTGGACGAGGGCTTGGGGAGGTCTATGTTTACATGTCCTTTGCCCCGTTGTAGCTGTTTGTCTTGGAGTCCTGTTAGACGTACAAGGGGCCCAGAGACCCAGAAGCGAGCTGCTCTCTGAGGTTTTCAAAGCTGAGACCTTTGGGAAACAGACGACCAGGCTCATCTTCCAATAGGCTTCTGGGTGGGGGTGAACAACCCCCCTTTGACCATTAATCAAGCACTTTGTTCCACCTCTCTTAACAGGGTCTCTCACAGAGAAAATATTCTTCATTTTGATCAATGTCAATTTCATTCCATCATTTAGTGTTCATTCCATTGATCTTCTCTTTAGTTGTATGCTTTCAAATCCATTAATTTTTTTTGGTTGTTTGCTTGTTTTTTGGGGGGCATCACTTCCATCTGGTGGAAGTGGGAGGCCTAGTCTTGCTCCTGGAGAGCTGCTGCTGGATTTGAACCACCAAGTCAGTGGGCCAACCACTATGCCACCAGGGCTCAGCCCTCAAGTCCATTAATTAAAAAAAAATTTTTTTAGACATCACTGCCCTCTGGTGGTGGGAGTAGGAGGCCCAGCCTTTGCTCCTGTGAGCTGGAATTGAATCTCCAACCCAGTGGGCTGCAGTCCCGTACACAACCACTATGCCACCAGGGCTCAACCAAGTCCATTAATTTTTTTTTTTTTTGGCATCACTGCTCTCCGGTGGTGGGAGTAGGAGGCCCAGTCCCACTGCTGGAATTGAACCTCCGTCCCAGTGGGCCGCAGTCCCACGCACAACCACTATGCCACTGGGGCTCAGCCCAAGTCCATTAATTTTTAACTCTTATTTTTATTCCTTCCTTCTGTCTCCTCAGAGGTTATTTTGCCCTTATTTTTTTCTGCTGTAAGTATTTAATGACAGATTTCTTTCTCAGCACTATATTAATTCCACATCATGACTTTTAATTTTCAAAAACTTCCCTAGGGATTTTCATTTCTAAATGTTCCAGGATTTTCTGGTTTTACATCTATTTTTTTATTATAAATTTAATTTCATTATGTCCAAAAAACACATTATGTCTGATTTCTGATTTTACATTTGTTGAGGTTGTGTATGGTCTAGAAGAGGGTGTATCTTCATATATGTTCTGTAGGTGTTCAAAATCCCATCTCTGTCACCGAGTTGATGCCAACTCATAGCCTGCCTTCCAAGGGGTCACAAGTTCTAGCCTCCAGCTTTACTCTGTTGGACAGGCTAGAACTTCCCTGTGAGTTTCCGAGATGCCATGCCACTATCTACAGGAGCAGAGAGCCCCATCTTTCTCCTGAGGAGCGGTTGGGATCGCAGCCCAGTAAGTCATCACTGTGCCACCAGGGCTTCCAGGTTCTTGAAAGGCCCATTCTGCTGTTGTTGAGTGGAGGGTTCTGTAGACCTCAATAGATATTCTTGGTTGAGGTTGTCACTGAGTATTTCAGCCTTTACTGGTGAGGGGGATAGCTAAGATAGCTTCTATTTATGAAGCCACATTCAGAGTCTGTCACCACCACCCTTGGAAAACCCCTGTCTGGTAGCTCCATCAACAGGGGGAACGAGATGGTAACATCTTTAAATAGACTTATAGATGTCTCTATTTCTCTTTCAGTTCTATCATGTTTGCTTCACTTATTTTGTGGCTCTATTATTCACATAAACGCATTTTTGCTTGGCCATGTCTTTTTGGTGAGCTGACTGTTTAAAGATTATATGAATCCCTCTTTATCTGTCCATTTTCTTTGTCCTAAGGTCTACTTTAATGACTATCAATACAGGGCTCCCTTTCTTTTGATTCACGTTAACGAAGTATACCCTTTCCAGTCTTTTACTTTCAACTTACTTGAAAGTAGTTGTATTTTATTTTCATTACTTTATGCACAGTATATACTTAGGCCACCTTTAAAAGTTCCACCCTACTAATCTTTGTCATTTAGTTAGTGTAATTTAAAAAATCATTTTATTGGGGGCTCGTACAACTCTTATCACCATCCAGCCATCCGCGTGTCAAGCACATGTGTACATCTGTTGCCATCATCATTCTCAAGACATTTTCTTTCTACTTGAGCCCTTGGTGTCAGCTCCTCATTTTCCCCCTCCCTCCCCACCTCCCCTCTCGAGCCCTTGATAATTTATACATTATTATTTTGTCTTGTATATAGTTGTTAATGAATGTGTGTCTTTGTTGCTCCAGGTATTATAGGCCTGGCGGGTCTTGTTCAAATTCGCTTTATTGTGCCAAACAGAGAGTTCATATGTTACAAAGCGAAGGCTTGGGGCAACCCTGAATCAAGCCATCCAATTGGCACCAATTTTTGAAAAGCATCTGCTCACTTTGGGTCGCATTTTGGAAATTCTCACAATATTTTTTTCATAATGCTATCGCACACCCAGTAGATTGCTGTCAAGTCCTTTCTGACTCACGTGACTCTTCAGTACACAGGAAACGCTCCTTGGAGTTTCTGAGGATAGACATCTTCAGGGAAGCAGAAGTCCTCTCCCCCCCCCCCCCCCCCCCAGAGTCGGTTTGGACTGCCCGCCTTTCAGGGAGCAGCAGCCTGACCATGTCATCATAGCTTTTATGGGTGCTGTGAAGCCACAGGGCAGATGTAACTTGCTCTGTTGCACCTGCTATCTTTGTTACAGTGGTCTGGAACTGAGCCTGCAGCCTCGCCAAGGTCTGCCCATGCTTCCACTGCACACAACTTAGTGTGTTCATAGTACAATTTGTAGTATAATTTTATTAAATATTTCCTTTATATTGAGATCCATATTAAAACTCACTTCCATGAAGCCAATTCCAATTAATCATGACCCTATTGCCAGAGTAGAACTGCCTCAATTGGCTTCTGAGTCGGTAACTCTTTGCAGGGTCTAAAGCCCCATCTTTCCCCAGCGGATCAGTTGGGGGTTTCCAGCTGCTGACCTTGTGGTTAGTATCGCAACCCACTATGCCCCCCGGGCTCTGAGATCCATACTAGACAGCACTTTAATTTTTACTTTAATAATAAAACATAACAAGGAACATACAAGAGAATAAAATCCTATTGTTTTACCCATAGATTTGTTCTTTTCATTGTTCTTCCTTTCTGATGTTCTGAGGTTCCTTTTTAAAATATTTGTGCTTTTTAAAGAGAATTTCAGCTGAGCCCTGGTGGTGTAGTGGTTGTGTGCGGGACCGACAGTTCAAATCTAGCAGCAGCTCTCCAGAAGCAAGGCTGGACTTCCTACTCCAACCAGGGGACAGTGAAACCACAAAACAAAAAAGAGAGAGAGAGAATTTCTCTTAGCCATTCTTTAGGGCATGACTGCTTGCAACAGAGTCTTAGCTTTCCTTCTTGATTTCCATTTCATTATTGGAAGATATTTGTACTGGATATGAATTTAAGATTGGTAGTTCTTTTCTTGTAGCTCTCAAAAAATGTAGTGCTACTTATTTGTGCCCTCCTGGTTTATGAAGAGACAGCCACGGTTATTTAAGCTGGTTTTCCTCTCTATACAAGGTAACATTGCTCTCTCCTGCTTTCAAATTTTTTTCTTTTTATTTTTAAAGAAGTTTGGCCATGATGTGTCTTGCTATGCATTTTTAATGCTTATCTCATTTGTAGTTAACATATTTTAATAATTTGTAAGTTTATTGACTTTTATCATAAATTTGAGAGTATTTCAGCTTTTTTTTTCCAAATACATTTTCATTCCTACCTTTTCTTCTTCTTCTTCTTCTTCTTCTTCTTCTTCTTCTTCTTCTTCTTCTTCTCCTCTTCCTCCTTCTCCTCCTGGAACTCTAATGACACAAATATTAGGTCCTTTGTTATAGGTCCAAGCATCTCAGAAGTTTCATTTATTTTTTTCCTTTTATTGCTTTTGTCTGATACTTAGATTAAATAATCATTTTTCCTATTCTTTCCATTCTGCTGTTGAGTTCATGACATTTTAAATTTCAATTATTTTAATTTTTAGTTCTCAAATTTCTACTTGTTCTTTATAGATCCTATTTTGTTCAGAGACAAAAAATTCCACGTTTCTAGTTGCTTGCTGAAGTACAGTTTATTGCAGCTACTTTAAAATCATTGCCAGATAACTCTAGCAGTCGTGTCATCTGGGAGCCTGACATCTGTTGATTCCTTTTTCTCAATCAAACTGAGATCTTCCTATGCTTGTTGTGTCATGTGATTGATTTTTAATCTCCTTCGTGCAATTTAGGTGAACGTTTATAAAGCAAATTCGTTTCCCAGAATTATTTGTACCTAGATGGCTTCATGACTTGGGTGGTAACCCCCTCACTATATCAGCACTCTCCCCACTTTCCACCGTGGGTTTCCTGTTCCCACTCCTTCCGTTTTCCCACCCCTTCTTGTGTTCTCAACGTTGCTTCTGGGCAAACACTGCTCTGTTGGTTCCGGACAGCTGGACATGCTGAGGAACACACTCCTGATAGGTTTCACTCTTAGCCTTATAGTCCTAGCTATTGTTGACTGTAAGATCTAGAGACACGGGCTGAGCCCCGGTGGCGTAGTGGTTGAGTGCAGGACTGCGGCCTACTGGCTTGGTGGTTCAAATCCAGCAGCAGCTCTCCAGGAGCAAGGCCGGGCCTCCCACTCCCACCAGAGGGCAGTGATGCCCCCCACCAAAAAAACAAAGCAACAACAACAACAACAAAAATCTGTAGACTCAGATCGGAGTCTGATGTCTTAGGGTTCAACTAATGTATACTGCACCAATAAGTCTGTTTGTTTTGTTTAATGAAGCTGCATTTTATTCTACAAGTTTCTCTCACTCTTTCTGGGAGGCTCAGGGCAGTTGGTGGTGGTGGTCTCGGGGAGCACTCTAGTTCTCCCCGTGTCCCACTTGCTGAGGCTGTGTTCATGGGGCCCCTGAGGACCCCCGTGGAATCACTGTTTCCTCGACTCTTTGACTTTCTCCACACTCCTCTCTCCGTGAGAAAGGTGGAGGGCAATAGTGGCACCCCCGATGGTCAGTCACAGGCCTTTAAGATCCCAGCCACTACTGACCACATCTGGATGTCGGACATTATCTTTATGAAACACATTGTGCCAATTGACCTCGATGGCCCCCGGCCCCCCACCAGGACATGCGATTTATTTCATTAAAACCTGAGTATTTTGGAGAGTCTGTTAGGAGACTGGCTGTAGATAGCATATTCTCTCAGGCCTTCTCTGATGCTGTGCTGGCAGAGGAACGAGGGTGCTGCTTTGTTGCTTTGAGATGGGGGTGGAGATTCAGTTTCTACACTGGCTTCGTGGGGGGCAGGGAGTGAGGGGCTCCTTGTTAGTCCTGGGGATGTGGATGATAGGAAGTGAGGAGGGATGATGTGGGGATGGGAGATGTGAAGCAGAAACAAAGTGCAATGCAAGTATCCCCGGGTTCTTCCTTGGACCTTGGCTGATCTCTGGCTGCTCCCACTGTCAGCGGGACTCCATGGTTGTTAAAAGCGTTGTATCCAGAGTTCTTAGTTGTTTTCGCAAGAGAAATCAAGATAGGCACGATTACTCCATCCTTCTGGAACATCTCCATTGCCTTTGATATTTTTGCAAAAGAAGAAAGACATCTCGCTGGTCCTGAAAGTCTCCCCCAGATTTTTTGTAAGTTCGCCATGAGGTTGTGCTGCTGTTGGATTGGGGTGATGTTTTTTTTCTCATCACCAGCATGTGATGACGGAGTGGAGTGTTTTTCTGATTAGCAGCAGCACAAGCACTTCATACGAACAGGTAAGGAAGGATGAGGGCATTTATACTGTCTTCATAATGGAAAAATCAGTTCACAAGACATAAGCCAGCGAAAATATCTACCTCTATCTCCCACCCCAGCGATAACAATTTTTTTAAAGATCATTTTATTGGGGACTCTTACAGCTCTTATAACAATCCATACATCAATTGTCTCAGGCATAGTTGTACATATGTGGTCATCATTTTTTTCTAAACATTTATATTCTATTTGAGCCCTTGGTATCAACTCCTCTTTTTTACCTCCTCCCCCCCCCCCCACTCCAACTTCTACCCTTGTGACCCCTTGATGAATTATAAATTATTGCTTTTATATATTACACCGGCCACTGTCTCCCTTCACCCTTGTTTCTGTTGTTCATCTCCCCGGGCGGGAGGTGGGGTGGGAGGGTTATTTGAGCAAGAATCTCTTTAAAATCTTTAACATGCATAAGCATTTTTTTAAAAAGGTATCTGATACCTAAACTCAGTAATTCTTAAGACCACGATATGTGTTGCTGAATTGTACCTGCACCTACATTTGATCTGTGACTAATATTTTATCATGCAGTGATTCCTGCTCACTGTCTTTTTAAAACAATTTTTCAAAAATGAAGCCATCTTTAAGAAACCAATCAGAAGTATTGGTAAGAGGAGATAAATCTCAGGATTAAATCATCTTGAGAGACAGCTCAGGCCTGACAGTTGGTTAAAATCAAAGTTGAGAATGTTTGCTACTTCGTGGGAAATCATTGTTAAATGAGGCCAACAGACAAGAAACGCTGAGTAACTTTTGATTCATTCTTTGGTTCCTTAGCATTTATAAAACCAGTACAAACTGCCCAGGAGGAAGATGCCTGCAGCTGCCGATTTCCCGAAGAGGAAGAAGGAGACTGTGAGTCATGAAGCAGAAGCCCCGGGAGCTGTTGGGACCCTCTGGGAAGAAGCAAAGGCGAGATGCGAGATATTCTGTCTACCTCCCCCCGCTTTGTCCTAGAGAATTCCAGGGTGACCTTCTGGCAAGTTTTTTTCCAACTGTTAATGAGATTGGCCTTTGAAAATGTAACCCTTGTAACAGATGAGCCAGAGTGGTGGCCAAAAGACATTTTCTAGACGTTACCCAAGGGTCTTGGACTAGTGATTTTGAAACCCAAACCGAATTATATTTAACATTTAACCACAAAGGTTCTATAGCTCCGCTAAAATGTTAATCCAAATAATTTCCTTTTTTCCTTACGCATGTCACAATAAGCCGTCAAATGTTTCCAACCAGATTTTTCCAGCGGGCCCATCACTTAGCACGATGACCTTCTCACTGCCAGGGGGAGAATGTGGTGAGTGGCCTAATCTGAGGTCCGGAGGCAAAAAATATCCTAAACCATAAGAGAGAGCGCCTCAAAGTAGTCAAACGTGGTTGGGTGTCCAGTGGATCCCCTCCATCCTCACACCTTTGACCTTCATTTCATTTCCCTCTGAGCTAAATCTCTCCTCACATATGTGTGTGTGTGTGTATAAGCTAGTTGGAGATTATATATATGTAATATATGTACATATATATATTATATATATGTAATATCCCCTGTGGTTCAATGGACTATGCATTGGGCTACTAACCACTAGGCTGGTGGTTCAAAGCCATCAGCAGAAGAAATACGAAGTCATTGCTTTCATCAAGATGTAAGCTCAGAAACCTAAGGGAACACTTGGATTCTGTCCTGTGGGCTCCCTATGAAGCCCAGAATCAACTCAATGGCAGGAAACTTGGCTTTGGTTTCATCATTCTGCTTTTTTTGCTCCTGTTGGGAATCTGCCTGACAAGACACATGCCTATTCCACAGTTTCCACATGTCCACGTCTATGACGTGGATTGCATTCTTTTGGTTGTGCAAACATTCTCATCTTCCTTTTCTGAGCTGGTCCTTCTAGCCCACTGGGCGGTGCCTGGAGTTTAAAGGCTTAGAAGAGGCCATCAAAGGTACAACCATCGGTTTCTAGAAGCTTGGAACAACAGAGGAAGGAGGAGAATCAGGAAGAGGATGAGGATGTGGGACTCATTGCTTCCATGAGCTGCCATAAGACCAAAGGATTAGGTGGTGCCCGAATTTCCTGAACATATTGATGAAAGATTCTAAAGGAGAAACATTCTCAAAAGGAGGTGGGGTGGGATTCAGAACAAAATGTAAAATTCTCATGGACTCCAGACTTTCTGGAGTTATAAAGGCTGGACAAACCTGTGAGCTCATTTTTAAACCTTAAACTAAACACACCTCCTTAGACCTTCCTACAACCAATGTAACCAATAAAGAATATCTGCCTTGAATATTATACTCCCTTAAGAACTAACTATAGGGGAATCTCAGTGACAACGGTGACTTTAAAGATTAGATAGGAACTTCAGCAGATGATGCATTTCCATGTCATATTTCATACACTCAATATATGAAGTCATAGAACAAAGCAATAAAATGAACACTTGTGAGTCTACACTTTAGCGCTCGTCTGAGACAATCATAGAATGAAATAAATTTAATGCAATAACAGATATATGTCTTTTTCTTCCTTAGAAGATTGTTTTCCTGTTTTCTGATGTATGACAAAATCATGAGATGTTTGTTTCTGGCCAAACATTTTTATTTAAATATATGAAGTCCTCCTATTTGTCTTTCTTGACTACTTTGATAAGAAATTTGTTATTATATTAAAAGTCTGAGGATAAGTTTATGAAAGACCTTTTCTCTTCTTTCCAAGAAATCTTGCCATGCCACATGACAACACTCCACTTGGGGCCAAGAAAGGGCATAAGGCTTAATACAGAACAATAACATCTAAGATCTTATTTGAATACCTCAATACTTTGAATGACCTTTCCTAGAACTCTGGTAATGGTTGCTGGGTGGGTCAGTGGTTTTTACGTGCTTGACCAATAACCAACCATGGTTGACAGTTCAAACCCGTCAAGGGACACTTTGAAAGCTAGGTATAGCATTCCGCTTCCAAAAAGCCGCAGCCTTGAACCTCCCAGAAGGTTCTGCTCCACACATCAGAAGTAACTCAGTGGCATGGGCTGCGCTTTTTCAGCTCTGTGAGTGACATTGCCTGATGAGCAGTCATGTCTGAGTGGCCTCAGAAGTCCCTTCACCTGGTATTCCGGCAAGAAAGAGCGAGAAATCATGAGTGGTGCCAGGCTTTGACAGGAGAGGTTTGCACAGCAGGGTCTAGAGTACTGGTTCTCAACTTATGGGTTGCGACCCCTTGGGGGGGGGTGTCAAATGATCCTTTCCCAGGGGTCGCCCATTTCATAGCAGTAGCAAAGTTATAGTGATGAAATAGCATTGAAAATAATTTGAGGGCTGAGCCCTGGTGGCATAGTGGTTGTGCGCGGGACTGTGGCCCACTGGGATGGAGGTTCAATTCCATCTCTGTGGAGCAAAGGCTGGGCCTCCTACTCCTACCACCTGAGGGCAGTGATGCTCAAAACGACAAAACAAAACAAAACAAAAAGAAAATAATTTGATGGTTGGGGGGGGGGGGTGTCATCACCACACGAGGAACTATATGAAAGGGTCACGGCATCAGGAAGGTTGAGAACCACTGGCCTCAGGAGTTGATCATTGCCCCTTCAAGAGTGCAATGGACTCTCCAAGCTGCAAGCCTGTGAGTCCCCCTCTTGAATTAGAGCACAGCATGCTTCTTCTTTTGCTGTTTGTTACCTGCCCACGGAGAAGGGGCCGGCTGCAACCCTTTGTCTCCTGTTGAGAAGGCCCAAGAAAAATTAACTCAATTCTCATTTTCCTCAGAGAAAACCTAGAGTTTCTTCTGAAGAGTGTTTTTCTTTTTGCCTCACAGGTGGTTTTTTGTTTCACAGACTGCAATATCAGTAGTATATTGGGTTGTAAACATTATAAATGAAACACACCCCAGGAACTTGGGGGATGAGTCATCTCTTCTCCAAATGACAGTTAATAAAGGGGGGAAGAAAATTAAGCCAAAATAAAATGACCCTGCTTTAGAGTTCCTTTCTGAAATCCTGTGATTGGGTTTGGTAAAACTCATGACACGTCTTCTCTGATGAAAATGAACTTCCATCCTTAGAGACGAATGCATTGGAAAGCAGTTCTTAAGAGGCGCAGAAACAAAGGAAGACCACTTCTGAAGCACATTCTGATTCTCTCCCCAGTGCTGGCGGAAGAAACAGATGGAAACATTTGATATGGGGGGCATCTGACTGCTCAAGTGGGTGCATTGCCGTGCAGATGTTTCCATCCGGGGGTGGGCCTTTCAGTCAGACCACAGCCTGGGTGGGCTACATGTGGTCTGTACATGGTGGGGCTGTAAACGTGATCACCACCTGTATGCTGCTCTAGAAAAATCCCATCTGCCATCTTCGCCAAAAAAAAAAAAAAAAAAAAGCCTAAGTAAAAAATATTGCTACTTCCCAATTTTTGAACTATTCTTTAGCTCTGGGAGGTGACTATTGGGTCCATTTCATCACAAAAGGGCCCAATGTGCTATAGGTGAGTACTGGCCGGCACGCACGGGTTTCTTGCCGTAATCCGTATGGACACAAGTTACTCAGTCTTCTTCCCATAGACCAGGAAGATGGGTGTGAACTACCAGCCTTTCTCTTAGCAGCTGCTCTGCCACCAGTGCTCCATGCCACTGTGTTAATACTGTGAGATTAATCATACAGAAAGGCTAACAATAAAATAAGGTGCCATGCTTTGTAAGCAATAGAAGATGAGACTATTGTGAAGTATGTTGAAGATCTGGAGCTTGGGATCCCTTTTGCTGTCTGTAGCAGAATGATTAATGATATAACCTGAAAATGACTTGTGTAGAACTATTGACTCAGAGGGATGCGGGTTCATTCAATCACTGAAGCATCCCCCACATCCTGTCTCTCAAACATTTTTTGAGGAGACTCAAAAGTCATGCAATGACTCTTTCATCGAGCAAACACCCCTCAGCCCCACCTCAGGTGTCTGCCCTCCCCTTGTCCCCTAGAAGGATAAAAAGCTCAGAGAGGAAGGATCCATTTTCCCGCTGAGGGAGGGACAAGTGGAATCCAGACAGCACTGAGCAGGGTATTAGTGGAGCTCCTGAAGAGGCTCCTAGTTGCCCCGAAGCTATGGGCAGACCTGCTGTGTGCCAGGTGTCAGGATGGGCAACGGGGATTTGTTGCTATGAGGTGTTAGGGAGCCCATTCACACCCAGGGCAACTCTTGGCTGTCCAAAGACTAAACTCCAGGGCTCAAGCCCATACCTTCCTCACGACCAGTCCTGTTTGAGCCCATTGTTGCAGACACTGTGACAACCCTCCCCCTCGAGGGCCTTACTCTTTTTCATGGCCCCTCCGCTTTGCCAAGCAGGATGTCCTTCTCCGGGGACGCATCTTTCCTGAGTACCAGAGACAACATCTCAACAACCTCCCTTCTAAGGAGTTTCTGGTCATTATTCTTTGAAGAAAGTGAGATAGTGAAGGTTGGTTTTGATAACCTGGCTGATAAACACATGTGGGATTAATTGAAGGGTGGAGAGATTAATGACTCAGTGAGCCTTGCCTACCTGGTTCTTGGGTCTCTTGCTCTCTGGTGGTTGGACCAGGGAGCAGCTGCCTTAGCCAGTTCCCTGCTTCAGCTGGCAAGGCTCACTTACTGTGAGATGTCCCTGAGAAGAAGCCACATGGATCTACCCCGAGGCAGCCCTGGGTGCTGGAGCAGCCGTGTGGAGACCCTGCCAGCGCTGAGATGCTGACATGCTCACTGATTGGCTTTCCTCCTACAGTCAACGCCATTGTGTGTGATTTGGGAGTTTGAGGAGGACTTTGCAGATCGGCGTTGCATACATGGGCTAATGTTGGACTTACGGGCGTGGACAGCACTGGGTTGGGATGCTTTCTTAACGTACACTTACCCTTACATAAAACTCTCCCTTATATACACATGAGTTTCTGTGGATATGTTCCTCTAGTCTGCTCAGATGAACACATTTGTTCATTTCTCTGCCAGTCAATGGTTCATTTTATATTCTTTGCTAATAGTATAGTTGAAATGCAATAATACTTCTTTACTCTTCTGTGTTTATTACCCAACTTTCACATGCATATGAAGTGATTGAAAACAGCAGCAACTTGCGACAGGAACACTCTCATCCTCCAGGTGAGGACTTTGTTGGTTTAAAAACCACTTAAGGCTGTACAACTCTCCTGGAGGGGACTGAGCTATTGAAGTGCATGGAAAGTGGATTGTAGAAACACTACAGCCATTTGGGCAGTTGTTGTTCTGTATGTCGCTGCCTCCAGGCCTGCTGCTTCCATGAGCACTACTGTGGATCTAAATATAATGAAATCCTTGATTGGCAACTTCAATCTTGGCTCGGTTTATCACCAAGCAGGATTTTGTTCCGGCTGTAGTCTCTGATCTTCTTCATTAAGTGTTTCAAGCCCCCCTGCCCATTCAGCCAGCAAAGGTCTGTCATCTGCATATCACACACAGGTTATTAATAATTGTTTACACAAGTGAAGCTGATGTACAACTTGTACTTCTCCTTTAATATCATTGTTTTGTTAAAAAAATCATAGCTACCTCTTGAAGTGGTTGAACCATTGACCAATTCTATGTGCTCCTTCCATCTTCTCTTGATGCTTCCTACATCATTCAATGCTCTTTGCCCAAAGAAACCCTCAACATTGCAAGTCCGTTCAGATTTTCCCCCTGTTCTTTCAGCTTGGGAAACGCTGAGTGTGTTTTCCTCTCGGTTTTCTCTGCACATTTCACGATCACCTTTACTTTGTCTTCTTGAGCTGCCTTTGATGTATATTTGGTTTGGCCGTTTTACTTCACATTGCTTCCATTTGCTTTAATTAGTCTACATTAAAGGGCACATTTCAGAGCCTCTTATCTAATTTGACCTTTTCTTAATGATACACTTCTCTCTTCATATATGATGTCATTGCTGTCACTCTACAACTCAGCTGGTCTTTTGTCCTTAGTGTTCGATGTGTCAATTCTGTTCTTCATGTGGTCTCTAAATTCAGGTGGAGAATGTTTAAGTGTGTACTTTGTCTTGCATGGTTTCGTATATGTTGTCATCATCTTCAGCTTTCATAAACAATTGATGGTCTGTCTCACAGTCAGGCCCTGGCCTTGTTCTGACTGGTGATATCAAGCTTCTCCACTCTCTTTCCGCAGATGTCATTGATGTCATTCCTGTGTATTCCAGCTATTGAAATTCACAGGTATGTTCACTTTTATGTTATTGAAAATGGATAGGTATAATGAAAAAGTCGTTGATCTTGGAAAATTGGATTACCTGATCTCTAGTTTCATTTCTACCACCAAGGCCATATGGTCTAGTTATTGATCCTTCTTTGCTTCCAATTGTCTTCATCTTTGGTATTAGTGGTTGGTGTGTAGACTTGAATAATACCTGTATTAATTAGTTTGCCTTGTAAGCATATGAATATCACCCACTTACTGGCAGTGACCCAATCGTACTTAAAGATAGTTCTTGAAATGCTCTTTTTGACAATGAATGTGATGCCATTCCTCTTCAACGTGCTCCTCCTGGCAGAGTAGGCCATATGCTTGTCTGCTTCAAAATGATCAACAGCGGTTCACCAGTGCCCAGTTTCTAGTCTTCTACTTCAATTGTGGTGACTTTTAACTTTCTTAGACATATGTTGTACATTCCACCTTCTAGTTATCAATGGATGTCCGTAGCCAGTTCTGCTCATTTTGAGTTTTTCCACATCAACAAAGGAAGTGTCAAAAGCCGTATTTCAGATGAAGGTGACTCACCTTTGAGGAGGCAGCCCTTCTCCAGATGTATTCTGAGTGCCTTGTTTTCCAGCCTCACATCAGACCATGTTCTGCGGCTATCTACAGGGTTTTCAGGGGGCAATTTCTTCAGAAGCAGACCCACAGGACAGGACCTCCTTCCTGGTATGTTTGAATCTGGAAGTTCCACTGAAAGCCCTCCCTGGTGAATCACCCTACTGGCATTTGAAATCTGATGACATCGTTTCTGACATCTGAATGACACATGAGACACCGCAGCAGGGCAAACTCCGGGTGCATGGTGACATTGGGTAGGTAGATGGCTGTGTCCTAGAAGACAGTCATGGCGTCTCTCTTGGGACACGGGATGGCAGAGACAGCTGTGTGCTAGGGAGCTGTGTAGACTGGGAAGTTGGGATGCTCACACTAGAAGGAGGTACTCCCTGGTCTGATGAGGACCAGCTGGAGGAGCTGGAGACCCTTAAGCACTGCTTTTCCCAGAGGGAGCAAAGGGATCCAGAGCTGGTGTGGACAATTGGGGCTCGAGACCAAGGAGGGACCAAGGTAGCGGTGGCCAGAGACCCAGACTTTCTATGCCAAGTTAAGATGCTCAAAAGCAACTAGATTCGATTTGCATTTTAGCAAGTTATCCCTGACCACAATGAGAAAAACGGATTCAACTCCAGAGCTAAGCTCGGCGGCTCTTCTGGGAAGCCAGGGGAAGGGAGAGCCAGGGAAGGAACTGGGGGCAGGGCTTGGGGGCAGGAAGAAAATGACTGGGCTCTGGTCTCGGACTTGGGCATTGGAAGGTGGTGGTTATTATCCCCTTCCCAGAACCAATGAACTCTGGAAAAGGCCAAGAGAGGCTGATCAGTGCTGGGCTGGGCTGGGCTGGGCAGGATCCCCAATGCAGGGGTGGTGGTGGTGGGCAAAGCCTGGAGGATGCTGAGGCCTTAGGCAGAGCCCTGGGCAGCCAGAGGCACCTAAGGCTACATGACTGGGGGATGGAGGTTGTCATCACGGAGGCTAGACAAAGAGCTCTGAATTCACCACATGAAAGAGAGTAGCCAGAGCGAAGGCCATTGGCAAGCCTAAGAGGTGACCTTCCAATGAGTTTAGCTACGAGACTGAGGTGGGGGGTGGCTGGAGGAACCATGGGATATGACCAAGGTGACTGTAACTACACTTACGCTGTCTGGGGTCACCAAGAAAGACACTACTTGCACAGGTCCTACTGGACTAAAACTTCCTCCCACCAAGACAGCACGGCAGCAGGCCCCCCAAAAATCTCCTTGTGCCCCTGGCCCAGGCTGGTGGTCTGCACCGCCCCTCCTCCATGCTGCAGGTGAAAGCCCTCTGAAACAGAAGTCGTCTGGGGTCCGAGCAGATGCCGGAGGGCACACCCTCTGGAGCGAGCAGCAGCACAGGGCAGGTTTACTGTGCACTCAGAAGAGGGAGTTTTTCTGTGCAGGAAGAGGAAACTGGCACAGAAGTACCGTAGGTTCAGGGACCTGAAGTCATTATCTGGGACAGTTCCAGGCCAAAGGCTCTGATGAGGCGACTCAAGTGGGGAAGTACCCACCATAAACGCTTCTGAAGTTTGGCAGTGAAGGGACAAAGAAACTGACGTGGAAACTCGAGGGTCTCAGCAGGACTTGGGTAGGGGCTGCCCAATAAGATAAGAGGTGCCCAGTTAGATTAGAACCCCAGGCAGACAGCAGAGAGCGGGCCGTGGTGATGGTTGCTGCTGCCGTTTTCAGTATCAGTCTGGCCCATGGAATGTCCGGGACACAAGTCGAGGAAAGAAGGATTCATTGTTTACCTGAACTTCCAAAGTCACCAGCCTCCTGCATCATCCTTTGTGAAGTCTGGTGGCCCTGTTTTAGGCTCGCAGGTGGCACACAAGGCTTGCACCCACCCTGTTCATGGGTGCCGTGATAGAAAGGCCTGGAGATCCACTTGGGTGTCAATCCTGAAGACCCCCAGAAGGCTATTCCACCTGGTTAGGTCAGAGTTGGCCAGCCCCCGAACTCATGTCCAGAGACCCAGGAGGGCCCTGTTTAAACCTGCCCCACAGCTGTGAAGATCTCAGAGACAACAGAGAAACGCGGAGACCCAGCCACAGCGAGACAGCAGACAGAGGGGGAAGCTGGCTAAATTGGCTCAATTTAACCAGATTAGATGCTGATGTTAAAGAAATAACAGAGGGGGGACCAGGAAGCATCTGTGCCTGGGACTCGGAGATGCAGAGTCCAGAGCCCAGGGGAGGGTGAGGATGTACATTTCCACTCTAAGAGGAAGGGGCTTGGTGATACCGTAGTCACGTTCTTCACCACTCAGTGAAAGCTGGGCAGTGTGAGCCCACCAGCCTCCCTGTGGGAAGAGGCCTGGCTTCTTCGGTAGAGACCGCAGCCCTAGGGACCTCATGGGGCAGTTCTCCTCTGTCCCAAAGGGTCTCCACGAGTAGAAATGGACTCTTGAGAACACAGTCGTGGGAGAGGGGCAAGGGCCGTTCATGTGCTGGTAGGTGGCTTGTGGGGAAGGAGAGAGAGGAAGTGCCTTCCAGAAAGTTCTCTGTTCTTTGCCGGCACCGGAGGATGGGACACTAAGGAACCGATTGAGTAGAGGCTTGGATGGCTGACTGGGGAAACCCAAAGCCTTGCTCATTGGCGGCCAGAGATCCCTCTACAGACACTCTGCTCCCTGGAAGGGCTGGGGAGGCAGCAGGGACTGACCCAGGCCGGGGGGGTTTCCAGGAGAGTGTGACAGAGGGACAATGGGGAAGAGGAAGTTGAAGGCAGGAGCCAGAGAATGGCAAATGCTTCCGAGACACTTTTGGAGGCTCTCTGGAGGCTCAGCGGGCCACTCTTCGAGCCCTAACCACTCACTCAGCTTTAGCTTCTGCCCGTCACTCCCTGGGAGACAGATGAGGCTGTCTGCTCCCGTACAGGTTTACGCCCAGTGTCACCCACAGGGGCAGGGCTACTCTGTTCAGCAGGTGGCTCCGTGAGATCCATTTCTTCAGATACATCTTACACATCGATGATCAGACCTATTCTAAAGGCTCCGTGAATGCACTCCAGTCTCTGGAGACACAGCTAATCCGGTAACAAAAGTGTGCCAGGAACTGGCAGAGAGGCTGGGACAGCGTCAGAAGACACCGGCAGGGGCCACATCCTACATGCACACTCTCCACCCTCAACCCGGGGGCAATTACATGCCTGCTGTCTACAGTTGCCCACCTTCTGGTCTTGTACCAAGGCAGCTCAGGAAACCAAGACTTCCAGGGGAAGCAGAGGTTTGGGGAGTGGTCACTGCAGTTCCTGGGAGCTTTGGCACTGGCTGGTGGCTGGCATCTTCCCTGCTCTGATTCATGACTGCTGCTCAACCAAGGAGAGGACTGGTTAGAAGGCAAAGGAAGCATCAAAGCTGCTTTCCCCTTCAGGAGCCTGATGGCGTTGTGGGTTGATAACCCAAAGTCCACCACTTGAAACCACCAACCACTCCCCGGGGAGAACAACGAGGCTCTCTGCTTCATTAAAGCTGTCCAGATGCAGAACCCCCAGGGCCATGTCAGAGCTGTCCTCAAGGGGCTCTGTGAGTTGGCATCAACTCGATGGCAGGGTGTTTGCTTGACATGTTAGGGTTCCTAGGTAGTTACCATCCTGTGGACCACTCCTAGCAGCCTGTGCCCAACAGAGGGCAGGGCAGCCCTCTCCATGGGCACCAGTCCTTTCTCGTCCACTCTCCTTTGAGGACTTTCCACACTAGGGGATTGTCTTCAAGCATGGTTTGGAGAATGTTCCGTTGCGATTCCTGGGTCTTCGCGGGCCCTCTGGGTCCTTCTTCCTACTCTGTCTTAGTCTCGAACCCCTGCTCAAACCTATTTGGCTCAGGTGACCCTGCTAGTATTTTAAGTGCTGGTGGCGGGGCTTCCAGCACCACAGCCACAGGGGAGCCTTCATGACACCGTAAAGTGAAGGCCGGTGGAGGGGTCATTTAGGGGAAGATTTCAAACGTTATCTTTGATTTATGAAGCACATGTTCCTAATTGACTTCTGGTTAGAGGAGCTGAGACTTGGGCAAGAGTTCTGTGTCTGCTCTTGGGGGCAGCTAGCCATCTCCAGTGACATTACGAACCAATCGTAGCAGTCATGTACTCGTGTCAGTTTCATGATTGGGAATCTAGAGGTGGAGTCTAGCTTGTCAATCTGGAGATAGCCAATGAGGCTTCTGTGTGGGCATAGCCTGAGATTTCTGGGAAATCTTGTGGTATTTCCCAATTGGAGAAGAGAAACTTGACTCTCAGTCTCTTGGGGTCAGTCTCCTGACAGGACAAGATGACAACATGCTGATCAATCCTGATTCCTGGAGAACGGAGGAGCCAGAGGGGGGGCCACATGGGCTTACCCTGATGGAGCCAGACCTCTGGGGCCGGAGAAGCCACAGAGAGACCCCTACCAGCACTGAGCTGTTCCCACTGCCAGTGGATACTGTTGATGGACCCAGAGCCCTGGAAATGAGGAGCCATGGGGAGACCCGTGCCAGCGCCAGGACACCTCTACTGCACGCGCTTCATGAGTTGGAAGGAGACTTTACAGACTGGTATCGAACATATGGACCAATATTGGACTTATGAATTTGGACTAGTCTGGGTTGGGATGCTTTCTCAATATTCCATTCCTCTTGTATATAAACTTTTCCCTTATATCCATATATGTGTCTATGACTTTGTTTCTCTAGTCTACCCGGACTAACCCACCAATGACCTTCCAGCAGGGAAGAGACTTCACCTGTCACTCACAGATAGATAAGAAGAGGTCACCCTTGACTAGCATGTATTGGCATAAATGAAGGCCTTCTCCAGGTCAGTGGTTCTCAACCTTCCTAAAGCCGTAACTCGAAGACAGTTCCTCATGTGGTAAGGCCTCCCCCACCCCCACCCTAAAATTATTTTTATTGTTATTTCCTCACTGTAATTTTGCTACTGTTATGAATTGGGTGACCCCTGTGAAAGGGTCATTTAACACCCAAAGGGGTCCCGACCCACAGGTTGAGAACCACTGCTTTTTCCAAGATTTTTTTTTTCCTTTCTTGCCTCCAAAATCCAGACATCAAGTTGATTCCTCCGCCTCTCGACTCTACTTTACAGAAGCCAACAGCCTCATCCTTCCCCCTCAGGTGGCCTTGAACGATGACCTTGTGGCTAGCAACTCAAGGTGCAACCCAATATGTGGCCTAGGGCTTCCCCCCATCGCCCCCCACCAGTTAATTTACTTACAAGATCACAAAGCCCATGCGTTGTCTTTGAGTTCTCTATTTTACTTCTCTCTGTCTCTAAGTTCTGATAGCCACTGCAATGGCCACCCAGAACCCACAGCCGAAACCCATCATCAGAGGGTTTATTCAGGGAGTGACCAAGGTGTAATGTCCGTGAGAACTGCTCAGGGTTGAATTGTTTATCAGGACACGTTACGAAAGTCTGTCATGGGTGCTAATAAATGTCCAATATACTCTGCCCCAAGCTTCAAATCAAAGACTTTCCACTTAGACAACGAGGGCCAGCAACCCCAGCTCCCTGGCTTGTCTGGAGGCATGCTGCTCTGGCCGGAGGCACTCAGCGCCACTTCAGGGAGTCAGCAAGTCCAGCCCTCTCCATCAAGTGCCCGGAGGCAGTCCCTCTACAAGCAAGCCTCCTGAACAAAAACACCCACCTTGACTGGCTCGGCGAGTTGAGAGACCACCACTCCGCTCCATGCTCTCCTCCGGGTTCTGCTGCTGCTCCTCTGATGGTTAGCCGTCATCTGGATCCGGGAGGTCCACTGCTCAGGGACCTCGACTGCAGAGGACGCACTACTCTAGGCTCTGGCTGGTATCAAGATGCTTCCTCCTGCTTCTCAGAGGGCTCATTTTTATACAAGGCCGGATGGCACTCCAGGAAATCCTCTTGACTAGTCCTCAAAGGTGAATCCTACAAGTATCTCCCTCTACCTTCTTACCAGACCCACGCAGGGAAACTGTCCTTTGGTGAGAGTTAAAGACGCTGGTTGAAGGGCCACGTTCAACCATTCACTGCCCCGGCACCAGAATCTAATGAAAGCGTTTCCATTCTTATGCACTTAATTGAACACATTAGGTGTTTTTGTTCAGGAGGCTTGCTTGTAGAGGGACTGCCTCCGGGCACTTGATGGAGAGGGCTGGACTTGCTGACTCCCTGAGGTGACGCTGAGTGCCTCCGGCCAGAGCAGCATGCCTCCAGACAGATCATGTCACAGGACTTTCAGTTCATGGGCTTGGGACCTAGTCAGCTCCAGGTTTGACTAGCGCTGAGCACCCTAAGAAGATTGATATGATTTTATAAGCCTGCTTTTTCTCATCTGTAAAGCAACACCAGACCGTCGTCTGGAGCGTGAACACGGTTCTCTCGGACCATCATCACATAACCAAGAACAGCAGAGTCAGCCCGGCTTGCTGCAACAGAGCTCACTTTTATTATGCAGAAACCTATTTCAGCTGCAAGATGGGCTTCTAACCAGGACTTCAGTGTGGGACAGTAATTGCCAGGGTATTCAAAGGCTGGGAATGCACTCACATCTGTTGCTGGGGGAATTCTGACTCAAGGAGGAGGACAAACAGCTGTGTCCTGCTCTCAAGTGGCAGACGCCCATGCTGCTTTGAAAACCAGTTCTCTTCGGTGTACTGGAGATCATGTGGCTCTCCAAAAATCCTGCCATAGAACTTCCCCCTGAAAGGGTCAGGAGGCTGATGGGGGAGATTGGGACCCAGTTGATCACCCTGTGTCATTAGCATCACACAACCTAGAAGCGTGGTGTTGCCAAACACAGACATTGTGGAGAGATTACCGGATTCTAAGAGGTCCCCAAAGATCGACCCAAGCAAAACGGCAGTCAGGATGCCAGCTCACCACCATCCCCCCCTCACCAATACCCTCCCTTTCACCCACACCCCCACACCCCATAATCTGGAACCACCCAGGCACTCCTGCTCCTCCTCGATGCCGGCACGGATACAGGAAACTGCACTAGACACTGATTTCCCCTAAAATTTAAGTTAATTGGGCTGCTATGCGTCAGAACCAGCTTGACAACTGGGTCCCCTTTCAACTGAAAACATTCCATGTGCAGTGGCAGACAGATGAGTTCTGCACATGTGTTCAATGGGGCAACAGCGTCAGTTACTCTTAGAGGACAGATTCCTGGACCACTGTGTACTCTGGAGACACTCGCTGTCACAGAATCTGTTCTAACACCCCACGACCCACTGGGACAGAGCCGAACGTCCCCAGTAGGTTTTGGAGACTGTCATTCTTCACAGGAGTAGAAAGCACCGACTTTCCCCGGGGGTTTAATTAGCTTCCCCGCTCATCACCACCACTCCCCCGGGCCCCCTTAGCTCTGCACTGGTAACACCCGTCATTCCTAAGTGAAAGGGCGCACTATCCGGGGCCACAGGAACATACATTTGGAAAAACAACACTATCCTATCGACTCTAAGTGCATTAAACAAACCAGACCCTGCCGTCGGGTCGATGCTGACTCAGAGACCGGGTGGGACAGGGCAGGACCCCTCCTGTGAGCTTCTGAGACTGGACCTGTGAGCAAGCGCAGAAAGTCCATCTTTCCCCCTTGGAACGGCTGGTGGTCTTGAAGTGCTGGCCTGTGGACCGCAGTCCGATGTGGAACCACCCTCTTGAAGTTGTGGTCTACGTGTTTCTGATTTTCGGGGGTCTATGAATCCAGGATTGATGAACCTATAGGGACGGCCAGTGGAATAAGGGGTTTGCTAGGGGTGGTGGGGGTGGTACAGTGGTGGTGGAGGGGCACAGGGAGTCCAGGAAGAAAAAGAATGTTCGGAATCTGATGGAGGTACAACTATACAACTGCGTGACATGATAGGACTATAGACTGACATTTTAACTCCCAGTTAATAATAAACAGTCAAAAATAATTAGGGAGGCAGAGGTCCTGAATAATGTTAGGAAACAAAAGTTAAAAATCTATTTCAGATAATAGATGCTTAAATTATTGCCATGACCAGTAAAAACAAACTGATGTCACACAGCACAATATTTCCATTGGTGGTCTTTTTTACTTTTTTACAGTGAGGCTGAACCACTCTGTGATGTAACTAGTCATAGAGTTGAGTATGAATATAGTAAAGAAGTCACACACAAATATGTTTATAGGAGAGGATCCTGGAAGTAAAGTTGTGGGACTACAAGGTGTGGGGATGTTGAGCGTCCATGTCTTTGGTTAGTGTCCATTAAGCTGGTGACCCTGTACACAGGGTCACAGAACAAGCTGCTGCCAGGTCATCAGGTAGGATCATCATGGTATGTGTGGTTCTCACCGGTTCAAATTTAGAAGTAAATCACTAGACTTGTCTTCCTACTTCATCTTAGTCTGGAAGCTTCACTATTCCGCATCATAACAACATCGACAGTTGAGTGGTGGCTGCACTCAAGATGCACTGGCCAAGTAGAATCGAACCCAGGGTTCCCACAGGGAAGGCAGGGATTCTCCTAGCAAAACACAGGTCCCCCTAAAATGTTGATAGGTGTTGCCAATTTGCTCTCTGCAGAGTCATACCAATGAAGCACGCAGACCCGCAGAATGTCTCAATAGAAAGGGAAGTAGACACTGAGACTCAGCTGGAGGGTCCCTAGTCGCTCAACACTACGTTGCTGTTGGTGAGGCTGGGCCAGCACTTGGTTCTCCAGGTTTCTGGTCGTCCATGGTGCTTGCTGTCCAGTCTGACCCGCAGATGCATCCATGGGCGGTAGAGGCTTCAACAGGAATAGTCTGACTCACATATTTTCTTTCTTCCCTACTCTGCATTAGTTGTTGAATAAAGACTCAAGGGAATCTCTGGGATATTTTGAAAATTCTGACAGAGCATTCAGGAACTCACTTCCTTCCCTGTTTAAATGTTGTGGTTGCTAAGGTTTTACAGAGACCATATCCTCGGGGATCTTTTGCCCAAGGCAGGAAATGAGTGTGCTCTTGCTTATGACTGGAGGAGGATGAGGAAAAGTAAGCTCACTTCTGCAAGGTCAAGCCTGTCTTTCCCAGAACTGGGATGCAAATTCCGAGAAGGGTACAAATTCCCTTTGGAGCATGACATTTTCCTAACAACGCTAAGAGGAGACCTGGTGGCATGGTTGGTTCCAAACTGGATTCTTCACCACAAAGGCAGTAGTTCCAACCTATGGGCCTCTCTGTGGGAGAAAGATGGGGCTTTCTGCTTCCCTGAAGATTTATAGCCTCCCCTTACAAACCTACCTAGAGCCCCGATGAGTACGAATTGACTTGATGGCAGTGGTGTTTGCATTTGGTTAATAGTAGAGAAATGTATATACATAATTTTAAATTATTCTGCAATAATCTCAGTGTTGAGATTAAAAAAAGAAAAGAAAAAACTTCCAGTCCTAATTAAAGAGAGGAAATTATGCATTATCCTACTTGTTCCATATACGCCAGATTTCAGAACAATCAATATGGTAAGAGAACTAATGGCACTTGGTAAAATGCCATTTTACAGCTCCCCAAGAAATAATTAAGACAAAGATCATTCGAGAATGAAATCTCTGGATGAAGGAAAGACAGGCAGGTGGATGAATGGATGGATGACAGGATAGACAGACAAATGGATGAGTGGAGAAATGGGCAAACAAGTGGGTGGATGAAGTGGAACTCTTTATCCAATTTATACAAAGAGGTTTGATAACAATCAAGATTTCAAAGTTGAATACATGGTCTTCTCCCCTAAACCCTGCTCCTCCTTGAGGTCCAGTCTTGCTTAGTGGGATCTCAATCAAAGTTCTTCCAACCAAAAAACCTTGATGTCCTCCACGTGACTGACCCAACAGTCCATGCCATTTCCCTCTGCAGCATCTCCATCGGATGGAGTTCAAACTTGTGGGCACCGTCAAGTCTACCAACATGCTAGTCTCATCCCTTATACTGCATCATTGCAATGTATGTATATATAACATGCACACATGAAGGAAAAGTAGAGTTACAAGATGAAGGATTTTTTTCCACGGACTTTAAAAAATATACATTTGGGCTGAGCCCCGGTGGCGTAGTGGTTGAGTGTGGGACTGTGGCCCACTGGCTTGGCAGTTCAAATCCAGCAGCAGCTCTCAGGAGCAAGGCTGGGTAGCTTCCATGACCACCAGAGAGCAGTGATGCCAAATATAGATTTAGATAGATATAGATAGAGATATATACACACATTTATGTATACATACAGAGAGCATATTTACTTGTATTTTTGTCAATTGCCTATCATCCGACAGTGGAACATAGGCTTCATTTAACAAGGAACCTATTTGTTCTCTGTTTATCTCAAATGCTTAAACAGGGCCTGGTGCACAGGAGGCTATCAAAAAGCACTTTTAGGATGGGATAAAAATACCAAGGACAAATGTCACTGAGTGCTAAGTGACCGTGGACTTGTGTTTCACATAGAACGCAAGAGAAAGAAAAGTGAAGACCAGCACCCACCCAGTGTCTACAGCACCCTCACCGCTCCTCAGCACAGGGCTTGTGGCTTGGCTTTACTGCTCGGCCAGGACATCCATCAGCTTTCCAGAGAGTGTATGTGCAAACCTGGATGGGAACATGGGTCCTGCTGAATTGAAGCTCCATAGCCTCAGATTCTTAAGGGGGACTGGAACCCACAAAGGTGAGAAATTGCCCTGGGTCTGGCGCAAAGCATCAGGCAGAGCCCAGGGGTGACATGATGGACCTGGGATATCTGGGAAAAGGGTTGTCTTTCCCTGGGGTTTCTGACTCTTCTGAAGCAAAGGGCTGGGAGGGTGTTTATGTAGGCCCCACTAGCTTTCTTGTAATGTTGACATGGGACTCTGTCTTAGTCTCTTGGAGCTACCACAACAAAATACCACACAATGAAATAAGTGATTCCAAAAAGCTGACATGTATTTCCATGTACAATCCTGGGACTTAGATAGTCAAATCAGGACACCACACCTGCTGATTCACTTGGTGGGCTCGGAGGCACGGCTTGTCCCTTGGCATGCCTTTGCTTGTCTCTCCACACAGGTCTGCCCTTTACGTGTCATTGTTTCCTGTCCTTTCTAATGAGATGCCATGCAGAAGGGACCAAAATGAGGGCCCACCCGACTCCGTGAAGATTTCGCTAACTAACAGCACCTGGAAATGAACGTTCCAGGGCTCAGCACCTGGAAATGAACGTTTTGTTTCCCATATTAAGATCATTTTCTCAGGTACAGGTAAGGACTCCCACATATCTTTTTGGAGGACAGACTCCAATCTTCTAACGAGTCATTAAATTAGCTTAGTGAATGGGTACTGAGAAGTGCTGACCAGCTTCGCCACGCCAAGACACAAAATGCTGATGTAAGGTGGAATATTCAGTTTCATTAAATGAACGAGTAAGTCTTTCATAAGGATGATAGAACTCAAAATCATAATCAAAGGCATGATCAGGCACCCTCAAACCACTTCACAGAGAAATGCGGGCTATCTACAAGTTGTCCTCGTGAAAATTGTTTGCAATTGGCCCTTTTAACACACAGGGGCTTGTCAAATGTGAGGGGAATAGACATTAACATTGACATGGTGAAGTCTGTCAAATTAAAAAAAATTGGGGGGGGGGGTCCAGTTTGAAAATCACTTATTTAGGCAGATAATTCAATAAGATTGTACTATGCCTCTATTTTGATATTATGATTACATTGTTTGATATGAAAAGAAAATAACAGCAGCTATAGGCTAATATAATCTTCCTCACTTGATTGATTCTGTCATTCCCATATCTTTTTAAAATTCTTTTATTGGGAGCTCACACAACTTTTATCACAGTCCAAACATAGGTCCATTGTGTGTCAAACACATCTGCACATCCGCTGCCCTCCTTGTTCTCACAACTTTCGCTTTCCATCTAAGCCCTTGGCATTGGCTCCTCATTTCCCCCCTTCCTCCCTGTAACCCCCCCATAAACCCTTAATAATTTATTTTTTGATAATTTATAAATTATTATTACTTGATCATATCATACACTGTCCAATGACTTCCCTTCACTCACCTCCCCGCTGCTCAAACTGCAGGGAGAAAGTTATATGCAGATCTCTGTAATCAATTCCCCCTTTCTTTCCCACCTTTCCTTCACCCTCCCAGTACTGCCACTCTCATCACTTCTGATCCAGAAGGGGTATCTGTCCTGGATTCGCTATGTCTCCTGTCTGTGCCAGTGTATATCCTCTGGTCCAGCCAAACTTGCAAGGTAGAACTGGGATCATGACAGTGGGAAGTAGGAAACACTGAAGAACTAGATGAAAACTGTATGTTTCATCTTTGCTATACTACAGCCTAACTAGTTTATTTCTTCCCTGCGACCCCTCTGTAAGGAGAAGTCCGTTGCCTTCATATGGACTTTGAGTCTCCAACCTGCACTCCTCCTCATTTACACTGATAAAATTTTTTGTTCCTTGATGCCTGGTACTTGATCCCTCTGACACCTCATGAGCACACAGACTGGGGTGCTTCTCCCATGTGGCCTTTGCACCTTCTAAGCTAGATGGCTGCTTGTTTGTCTGCAAGCATTTAAGACCTCAGTCACTATATCTTTTGATGGCTGGGCACCATCAGCTTTCTTTACCACATTTCCTTAGCATACATTTGTCTTCAGTGATCCCAAAAGGGAAGGTGGGCACACAATGATATCATTTTATGTGCTTAGATGTCTGACTCTTGGTCCCCTCGACCTCTCATGGTCACACAGGTTGGTGTGCTTCCTCCATGTGAACTTTGATGATCCTGAGCTAGATGGTCATTTGACTTTAAGCCTTTCAGACCCCAGACGCTATATCTTTTGGTGGCTGGGTACCATCAGTTTTCTTCACCACCTTTGCTCATGCACACTTTTGTCTTCGGCAATAGAGTTGGGAAGGTGAGCATCATAGAATGCCAATTTAATAGAACAAAGTGATCATGCGTGGAGGAAGTACTTGAGTGGAGGCCCAATGTCCATCTTCTACCTTAACAATGAGCCTGTAAATATGTGCACATGTGTCTATTTCCCCTTCATCATATATTAATGCATTTGCTTATATACAGGCCCCTATTTACACCTCTGTGAATGTCCCTGCCTCCTATTTCCTTCTACTTTCCTCCTGTCCTACAAGCATGCTCAGTCTTCATTTGGGTTTCAATATTATCTCTCGGTTACTCTACTCCCGAATAATCCCTACTAGGCTTCTCACTACCCCCCTTCTAGTAACCCTGGGTCACCCACTGCTCCCCTGACCCTTGGTTGGTCAACCCCACCTACTTTCCACCACCTCCCCCATTCCCATATCCCCCCAGAACCATCATTCCCATCATTTTCTCCTTCAGACTGATTGTACAACCTATTCTATCCAGATAGACCCGCAGAGATGATACAATGTACAAAAAACAAAGCACCACAAAATGAAGCAATAAAAGAAAACAAAACGATGACTACAACAGGAAGGAAAAAAAACAATGCCCAGAAAATATAGAGAAATAAAAAAAATAATAAAGCAATACCTGTAAATAGTTCAAGGTTCCATTCCTTGACCTCTGAGAGTAACCTCCAGTCGAGTCCAGTGGGGTTCCATGCCCTGGCCCCTAAATCTATCCTAGGCTTTCTCTCAAGACCTTTGTGTTCTGCTCCCCCTGCTCCTCTGCTGCACACCCTCAGCGCCTTCCCCTGTGGGGTAGGGACGGGCGTCTACAATCTGGACACTGTGCCTCCAGTGCTGTCCCCTGTAGAGCCAGGGTCAGCAAGGAATGTCATGTCTCGTTGTGGAGCTGGCCATCTGGACCTCTCTGTGCCTTGGTTCATTGGCTGTTCTGAGTGGGGAGGTGGTCCTCGAGGCTTGAGTGGGCCTGAGTATGCTCCACGCTCTCCTCCTCCCTCTTCATCTGCTCCCATGTGCACACAGAGGGCTCAGGCATAGGGACCCTTGTGAGGACAGCGCAGGACCGGGCAGGGTTTCGCTGTGACACACCCGTCTCTCTGGGTCAGGACTGACGCGATGGCACCTCACAGCAGCAGCATTAAGAAGAATCTTATCCCAAACCTATAATAAGTATCATATGCAAAAGTGCAACACTAATCCCAAACTTACAGTCTTCGAGTCTATTCCATTTCAGAGCCACCCGATGTTGGGCTTCTGCGACACATCTTTGCGGGGGCACACAGCTTAAGCTTCCTTCCATGGAGCTGCTCGTGGGTTTGATCCTCTGACCTTCCAGCTAGCAGCCTCCTCCTCGGTGTCACAAGGGTCCCTTGCATTATTCAAAAACCAGACTTACTGCCAAGGAGTGAGTTGTCTCATCGCAATTATAGAGGTCAGGGTAGAACCGCCCTTATGGGTTTCTGAGACTGTCACTGTTTACAAGAGTATTAAGACTCGTCTTTCTCCCACAGAGTAGCTGGTGGCTTTGAACTGCTGACCTTGTGGCTAGCGACTCGATGCATAACCAGTAGTCCACCAAGGCTGCTAGTTCAATAGACTCACTGCCATCCAGTCCCTGTAGCGACTCTATGGGACATAGCCATAGCCCCAGTACGTCTCTGAGACCATAACTGTTGAAAGGTTATGTTTAACCTTTATGTTTTTTTTTTTTAGGCATCACTGCCCTGGTGGTGGGAGTAGGAGGCCCAGCCTTTGCTCCTGGGAGCCGGAATTGAACCTCCATCCCAGTGGGCCGCAGTCCCGCGCACAACCACTACGCCACCCGGGCTCAGCCTAACCTTTATGTTTAACATAACTCTTTTGACATAAACTGTCGAAAGTGCCATCTTTCTCTGAGGAACAGCTGGCTGCTTTTAAACTGCCAACCTTGCTTATCAAATTAAGTGGGGCATAGGCATTGTGGAATAGACATTCCCATGTGGAGTCAATGTGTCACCAGGTCTCCTAGCCTCCTCTGTAAATTCATGAATGCGATAGGCATCTCTTTTTTTATAGCGTGTTTGGCATTGGACTGCAGGTTCTAGCCATTGATCGAGAAGGACGAGGAAGGAAAAAGAGTAGAAAATAGGTGAGCTGAAGAGGCAATTCACTGAAGAACCAAGGATTCAGGATTTTGAGTTCCAGCCAGCCTTTGTGGACTCCCCAGTCCCATGAAAACCTCATGCATCACCAGTGGATGAACAGCTTTTCGAATCTCAAGCTCCATTCTCCAGATGGAAACTCTTTGAGATATTTATTTTTCAGTGCCAACCAAGTCATTTAACTGACTCCTTTCTTGCAGTTGAAACATTATCTATGACATCTTTGGCCTGAGATTGTTAACATAAAACATAGCATAACATGCCATAGCATTTCTTGCCGTAGTCCTTAATGATCACACAGCTGCAGTCAAACACTTTAAAGGGGGTTCCCTCTCTGTCAGTTTTACAGAAGTCTATCCATTCCCCTAGTTTAAGGTGAACAAATGTCCTGTTTTTTAACAATTTGTCCCATGTCCCGTGGTGTTTTAAAATGAAATAAATATATTACAATGCTATTTTGCATTCTATGAACATTTTTGTTGCTCCATATAGACCAAATTTTTGATCAAGAACCACCACCACCACCACCACCCCCTGGTCAATGATGTCCTGCTTAAAATCTGGTCACTGTACAAGTTTCTTGTTCTACCTAGGGTCTCCCCCAACTTGGCATATAGACAAATGAATGCAAGCACACAGAGATGGGTGGGTGCTTGTCGGAGGCTTTGGCGGCTTTGTAGATTGTGTGTGATAGGCCTTCGTATCTGAGGGTGGTCTTCAGCATCTATTGCAAAACACCTCCCATAGCAATGCCTTCCTCCTTCATGGTCATGGGTTGTGGGTGCAGTTGAATCATGAACGCACCTGGGCCTCCACTTCAGCACAAGTTTAGTGGTGACGGGGAAAGCAGTCTTTGAGATTTATTCAATGAACTGGTCATGTTTTGTTCTTGAAAGACTTTATATTGACAAGCAGCAGTTGTGGGGAACCTGGGTTTTGCTCAAATTGCTGCTCTGGGTCAAGAGCAGTCTGGAAAATATGTGGTTACTTTAAGGTTTCCTTTGAATTAACCAAGTGAAGTTGACCACACAGAAACTTAGAAAAGAGAGGCTTCCAAATAAACAGGTTCAGTGACCCAAACCCAACCCACTGCCAAGTGAGTCAGTTCTACCTTAGTAACTCTTCTCAAGGGGCTGTCTATTTTAATTGGTATTTTGAGTTTCCAAAAGATGTGATGAAAGCAAAATCACTTCCCCATGTATTAGAATCAACCCTCTCCAGTGGTAGTTCCTCTTTATCCCACTCTGCTTTCTGATTCTTCTGATAAGACTCTCTCTGGACTTCTCTTTATTTCTCTAAAGAACCTACTGAAGATAGACAGTCTTCTAAAATCTTCTCAAAGAAATAGCTTCTAAAATCTGCCCTACAAGAATTTTCAGGAGCAGCACCAAACTCCTAAGGATCCTAGTAGATCTTTTGCTCCTTGGACTCAGATAGAATTTCAGAGAATTGTTAAAAACTTTCTAAAATTAGGGGAAATAGATACGTGTGCATATTTATAGTGTTAATATCAAGGAAACACATGGACAGTGGGCCCCTATTCAAGCACTCCCCTGATACAAGAACACTTTGTTCTAATAATTCGGCAGTCTAAGATGCTCATCTTCCCAACATAATCATTGAAGACCAAGTGGGTGCATAAGCAAATGTGGTGAAGAAAGCTGATGGTGCCTGGCTAGCGAAAGATATAGTGCCTGGGGTTTTAATGGTTTGAAGATAAGCAAGTGGCCATCTAGCTGAGAAACAACAAAGCCCATGTGGAAGAAGCACAACAGCCTGTCCCAACATGATCACTATGCACAAAGAGAGTGCATAAGCAAAAATGGCAAAGAAAGCTGATGGTGCCTGGCTATCAAGGGATATAGAGTATGGGACCTTAAAGGCTTGAAGATAAATAAGCATCCATCTGGCTGAGAAGGAACAAATCCCACATGGAAGAAGCACAGCAGCCTGGGTGATTACAAGGTACTGAGAGGATCAGCTATCAGGCATCCAAGAACAAAAAATCATATCATTGTGAATGAGGGGGAGTGCAGAGTGGGGATCCCAAACCCAACTGTAGGCAACTGGACATTCCCTCACAGAAGGCTCGGGAAGGGGATGAGACAGTCACGATGCAGTGTAGCAATGATGAAGCATACAATATTCCTCTAGTTATTAAATGCTTCCTCCCCACCCACTATCATGATCCCAATGCTACCTTACACATCCGGCTGGACCGGAGGAAGTACAGTGGTACAGACAGAAACTGGAAACACAGGGAATCCAAGACAGAAGAACTCCTCAGGAACAGTGGTGAGAAGGGCAACAGTGAGAGGGTGGAGGGAAGGTGGGGTAGAAAAGGAAAACAGATTGCAAGGATTTACATATCACCTCCTCCCTGGAGAATGGGCAGAGGAGAAGTGGGTGAAGGGAGATGTCATATGGTGTAAGATATGACAAAATACTGATAATTTATAAATTATCAAGTGTGTTAGTCCGGGTAGACTAGAGGAACAAATTTCAAAGACACGCATATGGATATAAGAAAAGGTTTATATACAAGAGGAACAGGACATTGAGAAAACATCCCAGCCCAGTCCAGTTCAAAGTCATAAGTCTGATATTAACCCATATGTACAAAATCAGTCTATAAAGTCTCCTTTCGACTCACAAAGTCACAGGTCAGTGGGTGCAGAGTCCCAGCGCTGACAGGGATCTCCATATGGCTCCTCGCTTCTAGGGCTCAGGGTCCATCAACAGTAGAAGCAACTCATCGCTGGCAGAGCTCTCCATGTGGCCGCCCCAGCTTCAGAGGTCTGGCTCCATCAGGGCAAAGCCGTGTGGTCTCTCCGGCGGCTCCTCCAGCTTCTCGGATGCTGCCAGCTTCTCTTTTTTTAATCATCTCTGAAACTAACTCCCAACAACTGGGGAAGATAGCTTCTCATCTTCACGAGGGAAATATCGTGAGATTTCCCAGAAGTCTCAGGAGAAAGCCAAGCCCACATAGAGGCCTCATTGGCTACTCAATGGCTATCTCCAGATGAACAGGCTAGACTCCACCCCAACTTTTCAATCATAAAATTAACATAAGCACATGACCGCCACATCAAGGGTTCATGGGGGAGGAGTGTGGCAGTCACTGATCTGTGTCAATTTCAGCACTGAGAGTGTGGGGGTGGAGTCTAGCCTGTCAATCTGCACATAGCCAATGAGGCCTCTTTCTTCTGAGAATTCTGGGAAGTCTCGTGGTATTTCCCAATTGGAGGAGAGAGATTTGACTCAGTCTCTTGGAGTCGGTCTACCTACACGACAACACAGCAGCATGAGATAGCGCACTGGAGACTGGAGGAGCCAGAGAAGCCACATGGGCTTACCCTGATGGAACCAAACCTCTGGGGCTGGAGAAGCCATGTGGAGACTCCTACCAATGCTGAGATCTTGGGAGGCTACCGGGAGACCCCTACTGATGCTGAGGTGCTTCTACCACCCCTGGATATTGCTAATGGACTCTAAGCCCTGGAACCAAGGAGCCATGGGGTGACCCCTGCCAGCACTGGGATGCCTCTACTGCTGCTGGACACACAAGACTCTGCTCCTACTGGCCTGTGATTGTCCTGGTGTCATTGCATGTGCTTTGTCAGTCTGAAGGAGACTTTATAGACTGGTATTGGACATATGGGCTAATATCGGACTTATGACTTTGAACTGGACAGGGTTGGGATGCTTTCTCAATGTTCCATTCCTCTTGTATATAAACCTTTCCCCTATATCCATATGTCTATGAATTTGTTTCTCTAGTCTACCTGGACTGACACAAGGAAGAGGGGGAAAATGAGGAGCAGATATCAGGGGCTTAAATAGAGAGCAAGAGTTTTGAGAATGATGAAGGAAACAAATGTACAAAAGTGCTTGACACAATTGATTTATGTGTGAATTGTGATAAAAGTTGTAAACGTTTCCAATAAAATGATTTAATTTTTAAAAATCTAAAAAAAATTTTTACCTGAAATTGCTCAAGGACTTTTTTATTGTGTTGAAGAATTTGAAGTCCTTATTGAAGATCATCAGCTCAGATTACAGATTTCTATCAATTCATCCCTCTGCGATTAAGATCCAAGGCAAGTAAACTAGGGTCTTTATAATGACAATGATTGCAATTTCCTGTTCAAAGAAGTAAATCCAAACCCTCTGGTGGCCCTAAACCCAGTATTTGCACTTACCCCAAATCTAGGCTTTAGAAAACATATTGCTAGAAATTAAGTAGCATCTGAAAGAAATAGTCTAAACAAGTGACACAGAATTCTTTCAACCAATTCAACATCATCATTAACATCATCATTAAAAGAACTTGAACTTTCCTCCCACCAGGATGCCAGTTTTGGAGTTCATTTTCAAAAATGTAATGAGACGTCCTTTATTAGACATAATTTAGAGTTTCTGTGACCACTCTAAGAAAATGAGTAATCATTTAACTTGTCTTTTCTTTCCTCTGATGAACTTTTGTTTACTGCTCAGGTTTTATCTGGCACGTTAGTACATATATCCAAGAGCTGCTTTTCTGTTGAAGTAAATCAATTTTATAAAAACATTTTAAGTATGCATTTTAAGAAACTGTTGCTGTTAAATGTCATTGCGGCTATACCAACTCATCATGACACTCTGTACAACAGAACAAAACACTCCCTGGTCCTGCACCATCCTCATGATTGTTATGCGAGCACCTTGTAGCAGCCCCTGTGCCCAGCCGTCTTGTTGAGGCCCTTTCTCATTATTTTTCCAGCAGTTTGACAGGCACGTAATTTCTATATCATAGAATTCAACAGTTAAATCATTCAATCATATAAGAAAGAATTATGCAATCATTACCACATCAGTTTTAGCACATTTCCCTCAGTTCTAGTGTTCCCTTCCTCTCCCCGCTTCATTGCTAATTCCTGAAATCCTCTTTCCCTCCTTATCACCCAGTCTAGATCCCTACGTCCCCTATGAACCTTAACGTCAGTTATTATCACTGTGCATTCACTCCTGTGCTTCACAAACTGGGACCCCCAAAAGAAACAATAAAAAAAATCAAATAAAGTGGTAAAGATAAAATAATAATAATATCAAGACAAAAATGCAAATAATGAGTATGAGAGAAAAGACTCCCCACTAACCTTAAAAAAGATCCAGGGAAGAAATTTCTCTCATGGAATAATTAAGAGATACTTGCCCCCAGAACAAATTCAGGTTGGGACTCTAGGGAGGCCAGCTGGCCAAGCATCCAATTCGACCCAGCATAGATCAGGCGCACCTTAGAACAAAGTGACAGCTTTGCCTGTCAACACTCTAAAGAGGGCTTGGGCAGCAGGTTCGCTCAATGCACACATTGGTCCATCTCTGGACTGCTGCTTCCACAGACATCACGTGGATCCCAGCCAGAAAGACCAAGTCCTGGATGACTTCAATGGACTCAACCTAAGGCGAATTTGGGGGTGGGGCACAACTGGGAAGTGTCTAATTCTGCTGGACACAGGGTCACTAACAGTCCAACTCAGTGACTGACACCTCACCACATGTTTTCCATGGGGTATCTAAAACATTCAATTTTCTTGTCCAAGAAAAACAGCTTCTTGTGTCTGGGCTTTTAGCCAATTTCATTGTATCCAGACTTCCAGTAATCCCAAATCCTCATCTATTACTCTAATGATCCTTCAATGCTGCATATTTTTTAATGCTGCACATTTTACTGTTATTGATCACTCAAATGTTTAATGCTGATTTACAGCCTTAGCGATTCAAAAACGAATCAAAATCATTACAGTATGTAGATGACTTATTAGTATATTCCTCCTCCCACTCTTTGCCTTGACAATAGTATAATCTTATTACAACATTTAGCAAAAATACATTTTAAAGAAAAATAATTTTGTTTTGTTTTAATTATAACACTATCCCAAATTGATAATGATCTTCACTTTAAGCATAACTGTTTGGATTTGATTGAACTATTATTAACTTCTCACAGACATTGAGAAAACCTTGTAGTCAAAGCAGTGAAATCAACTGCTTCCTAAATGACTGTTATCCTTCTGATGAATAAAGATATTTTTCAATTTTTTTTATTAATGATTCTAGTTTCACTGCTCTGGTGGGAGTAGGAAGTCCAGCCTTGCTCCTGGAGAGCTGCTGCTGGATTTGAACTGTGAACCCTGTGGGCCGCAGTCTCGCACACAACCACTGCACCACCAGGGCTCAGCTTCTAATTTTCTTTTTTTAATGACAGTGGGTGGTGGGCCAGGCTGCGTGCGTTCGCACGTGGCACTCCCTGGCCGAGGTCCGGGGACTTTCCCCTAGGCAAATCAAGGAACAAGTCCTCCATGTGTAGCCTAGGAAACAGGCCTTTAACACGAAACTCTTTAATGGCTAATTTTCAGACTAACTTTTGAAAGACTAATTGTTATCAAACAACTCAAACAGAAGAAATTAAAATATGAGAAAAAGCTAAGCTGCCTATAAGTCTAAGGTTAGATGGGGAAAATATTAAAAATATGTAGATAAGATACACCTTATTTCAACAAGATACACCTTATATATGTTTTATAATATATAGTCAAACTAATATCCCAAAATCTTAGGTATCTTATTGATATCAAATTGAATGAGTATATTTAGTATATTCAGTATATTTAAGATAGATAGGTTCATCGTTTTAAGCCACAGAAAATTAAATCTAAATATTTAGGCTTAGTAATGAATGTGTTCACCTTTGCCAATTAAAATACTATAAGACCTGTGTAACAAAGATAAGTGTGTTAGTCAGAGTTCTCTAGAGATTTATGATGATAGATGATTGATGATAGAGTGAAAAGGAATATCACAGTTAATTAGTCCACACAGCAGTACAGAGAGTTCAGTTCAACTCACTTCTGTGAAACCGTATACTGGAAGTTCTTCAACTCATGTGGGCTGCCCGATCCAAGGTCGAGGAAGCAGACAGCAGAGTCCCCTCTGGGTTCAGAATCTGCCCATAGGCCACAAGCAGGAGGGTGGGTCAGCAACAGTCAGTCCTTAGGGAACTTAGCCAAGCGGGCCCAGGTGGAATATCTAAGGCAACACTGCCTCGAGCCCAAGCGCCAATGTAGGCACAAGTAGTCTGGCAAAGAAGATCTCGAAGGAGCCTCAAGCTCTAGCAACACTGTCCCTGGGTTGGCCTGGCCCACAGGTAGTGTATCTCACAGGTTGAGGCAGAGAACTAGCTCCAGCAGGAGCACACTCCAGCACACTCTGATCCCCAGATGGCAAGAAAGAAGGGGGCGAGTCTTGACGAGCAATTATCTCTTTGCCTTCCAATCAAAATTTGACCTGATTAACCCCACATGGTCCTATTAGCCAGGTGGGCACAATAAACCTACTTATCACAATAAGAAACTTAAAAGAATTATTAAAAGAAAATTATTTCCTATCGTCAAAGATTTTATGTAAAACAATGAGCAGTTTAATAGGTTGGTTCATGAGGATTTCTTATAAAACTTCCATGTAAAATAACAATCTAATCTCTCAGTGTTAAAATAACAAAACTTCTTTAATTGTGAAATTAAAGAGTTCATTTTATTCTTTGTGAAATCCCTTGTTTGTTCCCCCTAAGGGAAGTGTTTTGGTTGTGACATTTTGTTTGAAACCTAATTCTATATAAATATCTTTTTTCATTGCGAATTGGCATGGGGGGGATGACAATTTATATTTCAGACCATCAGCTCTATACTCAATAGATCAAACCACTTATCAACTCCACTTCCTCTTCTACTGAACCCCACCCTGATTGCTTTCCCCTTCTTGTGACCCTCGATCCTCCCTTTAACCCAAGTCAACATCTGTCAACTGACTTGAGCAGTGGTTCTCAACCTTCCTAATGCCGTGACCCTTTCATACAGTTCCTCATGCTGTGGCAACTCAACATCCATAAAATTATCTTCGTGGCTACTTCATCACTGTCATTTTCCTACTGTTATGAATTGGGTGACCCCTGTAAAAGGGTCGTTTGTCTCCTAAAAGGGTCACAACCCACAGTTTGAGAACAGCAGGACTAGACCATTGTTTCAGCTTCCCTCTCTTACCCTCGTCATCTTTGAAATCTCCAGTGTCTCCTTTGCTGTGTGAGTCTCTGTCTTGGCTTTTATCTTTATAGTGGGGGGGTGGGGGTGGGGGTGTCAAAGACAACAGCTGTCCTTCTGGAATTCACTAACTTGTCTCAGCATAATGCTCATCAGGTCTATTCACGTCATGAGATGCTTCCTGGTTTTACTATTGTTTTTAGCCAAGCATAGCATTCCATTGTGTGTATAAACCAAAATTTCTCTATCCATTCTTCTACTTAGAGGCATTTGGGTTGCTTCCAACCTCTAGATATTGAGAACATAGTATGGGAGTACATATGTCTCTTCATGCCATGTCTTTTCCTTCTTCAGGGGATTTACCCAGCAGAGGTATTGCTGGATTGTATGAAAGTGAAATCTACTTCTATGTCCAGACTTCAAAACAATACATCCCTGTGCCTGAAAGTTATGAAACGGGTTAAAATCTTAACACAGTGTACTCAATTTGAATACACTTATTTCCTTTGTTTACTGTTTATTCTAAGTAATGTGCCTTAGAGGCAACATTTTGATGTCTTGGAATTTATGTTTGCTTTCATTATGTCTCAAGATCATTTTATGCTATACCCAAAATTCTTAAGATAAGATTAGTCAGTACATTTTGATGTATTTTCTTTTCAGTTGACTATCTGACATTGCATTAGTATTATAATTAATTCTCATAAAGTTTTTGATTTTTAGGGATTATTAATACAAGCCAACCACAGACATTTTAACGTGGTCATTTGTAGATATATTCTATTTTACTGAGTCACTGAAAATGCTTGATCATCTTAGAGAAAAACCCTTCAATTTAAGTAAACCTTCAATAGCAAGAGAGAAAGAAAACTGATGATAAGTTTTCAGGAGAGAAAAAGAAAGGAGTTTTGTCTGAAATAGAATGGCTAGTCAAAATGTTAAAGATAGTGAAAGTTAAACTTGAGGGTTGATAGGAAGTTATAGAAGAGTTTTAGAAGAGGAACCAAATGAGAGAGAAGCAGAAAAACAAAAGTAAGGCACGAAACAAAAGGAGAGGATGACATATACCTAAAATAAGGAATAAAAAACTTACAGAATTAGACAAAAATCTTGAAAATCACAAGATCATATTCAAAAGGCAGTAAAGTGGACTTCAAATGAAAAGATTTCATAATCAGGAAAAGGCAGGTCTAAGATGTGAAAATATAGTGTAGTAAAGTTAACTCGGCTGTCGCAATTTTGGATGGTTTATGACCTCAAATTCAGAATGATCCCCAGCAGTGTGATTGTGGTTGACGATAGGCACCGCTATCGGGTGGGTCTATTGAAACACTGCCCCATCCTTGCCACCCAACCCCGATCCTTACTCTTGAGCCCACTGCTGTGGCCATGGGGCTCAGTTTCTCTCTGAGGGCCTTCCTCAGGGTGATGATGAGAGAAGAGACAACAGTCATCAGAGAAAAGCTAATATGGGGAGGGGGCAAGAAAAGCTGATATGTTTACATTTTTTATGAATTGTTCCATTGCATTATAACAAAATGTGGACACGTCTGAAGCATTCTTATTGATACTTGTACATCACGTTTGTACATTGCAGACCCTAAGTGACAAATTATTAACTACCCTGTTTATATAAGTGTCAGTAAAACCACATGAACAAGGACATTTCTTGAAAAACCCTGAAGGCCAGAAGCTGATGACATCTGAAGTAGACAACTGATCCTCAAACCATGGAACGGGATCCCCAGTCAGTCTGCTGAGATTTTTAAACTTTGCTTTATAATTTTACTATTCTTAGTTATCACTTAGGCTTCATTGTGTCTTCTTAGCCTGAGCGTTTGTAAATAGTGGAAGGTTGCGTCATAATTTCTTCTATTGCTTGGAGAGAGCATGCATTTGTCAAGCTGGCTAATTGTGTAGACAGGGTTCTCTAGAGAAATAAAATCAGGACACTAATAACTATATATATTTATATAGATAGAAAGATATCTAGCATAAGAAATAAACAGTTAACTAATCTATAAAGCAGTACAAATGGCTCGGTGCAACTCATTTGCCTGAGACAACTAGTACACTGGAAGTCCTTGGAGTCTTGAGGGCCGCCGACTAGTCCTCTGTAGAGCAATTCAGGCTATCCGGCCACAAGCAGAAACAGCAAAGCAGTTCACCAACAGAAAGCCAAATGACAGAGTCCAACAGTCCCCAGCTCAAGAGATGCATATTCCAGCTCAACTCACAGCAACAGTCCATGGATTAGGTTTCCCACAGGTAGCATAGCTTGCAGATCAAGACACAGAACAAACAAGGCAGCCGGTTGGTCGGAAGACCCAAGAGCAAGAGACAAAGGTGAGGCTTACAGAGTCATTTATAGCTCTGCCCTTCAATTGATCTCACATGTGTTCATTGGTCGTGTCGTCACAACAAACCTATCCATCACACCAATCAACAGTGTTGCGAAGTGAAAAGGTTTGGGATGGCTCTTCTATCTGGGTCTTTGTGATTTCACCAAATAATTGGGGGGGGGGCATCTAAAGAGGGTGTGACCAATGAGAGAGAAGAACCCCCCGCAGAGTGCATGTGAGCTCTGTCTGCACTGGCAGAGGCACCAGAAGCCATAGCATAGAGAACGTGAGGCAGAACCGAGAAGCCGTGCTAAGAGCAGGCCACACTGGGACAGTGAGACAGAACAGTGGGCTTCCTGGTCCACTGCACAAGGCGGTGGCCATGGGGCCAAGTGGCTGAGAGACTGAGGACCAGAGACACATACCTGCCATCATGACTGAGAAGAGGCGTTGCAGGCAAAAGAACTGTATCCTTAACATTTTGTAACCTGTTAACGTCCTCAATAAATCCCCTAGTGATAGTGTTGTCTGGGCATCCTGCATGGACAGCAATAGACAGTGGAGCCCAGAAAGGAACTAGAGTACTGAGGAAAGGATGGTGGGTGACATAGAAGGACGGAGAGGGATGGCGGGTGGAGGCGTGTGTGCCTTTTGTCTTGTGTCAGTTGACCTTGGGCTGGTGTGGAATTGGAGTCTCCTTCCCCTTTGCATAGTCAGAGGAAATCAGACATAGCCTCACACCATTTCTTCAGTACCGAATACTAGCGATTCAATTGACGAGCAGGTCTGTCCACCCAGCCACGGGCCCCCAAGTGAAACAGCAATGCTTGTTTTCCACCAGCTTCAGACCAGATAGTCCTAAAAGGATTGTTTCTTGGTTGTGCAGGTTAAATGGATTCCTTTGAGGACCCGTGGTGGTATGCTGGGCTCCTAACCAGAAGTCCAGCTGTTGGAAACCGCCAGCTGCTCCACAGGAGAAAGACGAGGCTTTCCAAACCCACGAAGAACTGCAGTTTTGGAAATTCCTGGCGATGGTCCTGCCTGGTGTTCTAGGGTCCCGATGAGTCGGTGAGTTTTCCTACTTTGTGTATGATCATAATCTTCATGTCATTGTGGCTGTGAGGTGTCGTCGAGTTTTCCAACTCACAGGAAACGAGGCCCGGTGCTGTGGCACCCTCCCGGTCCTTAGGCGTGAACCATGGACGGCGCCACAGTGCCCACCCAGCTCCCGGAGGCCCCTCCTTCACTGGCTCTCAGTAAGCAGGACACAGCGAGACACCTGTGCAGGAGTTTACTCTAACAACACCTGCTCTTTGTGATTGAAAAAGCCTTCCAATGGTCATTCCAACGGGAGAACAACAGCAAGACCCCAAGAGGGCGATAATAGGCGCTAGCGTATTATAAAACAAACACTGACTGGGGTCTAGTGGACTCGGACTCAAGAGTCCTCGTGTTTTCGATGGACGCCAGAGAGCCCTGGGCCGTAGACGATCTCATTTCTGCCTCTCCTTCTTTCACAGTTGGGAAGAGGAGGAGGTGAAGAGGCTCCGTGACTCGCTTGAAATCCCCGGCTGCTCGCCAGAGTCTGCTATCCTCACAGTGGGAGTTTAAGTAGGAGAATCCCCTGGCTCTGAGACCGTCCGGACAACTGGACAAAACACTGCCCGGTCCTGTGCCTCCATCAACGCAATTGTTGTTATGTTCGAGTCCATTGTTGACGCCACTGTGTCGATGCATCTCCTCCATGAGGATCTTCTTTTTTTGATGACCCTCTGCTTCTGCAGTTCTCAACCTGTGGGTCACGACCCTTTTTTTTGTGGGGGGGGGAGTCAAAAGACCCTTTCACATGAGCCACCTAAGATCATCAGAAAACACTTATTTCTGGTGGCTGGGGGTCACCACCACACGAGGAACCGTATTAAAGGGTGGCAGCATGAGGAAGGTTGAGAACCACTGGTCTATTTGAACATGATGCCCTTTTCCAGGGACTGGTGTCTCCTCGTGCTGAAGTGGCTGTAGCTGAGCTTCTCAACTAAGAGAGAGTAGAAAGAAAGACCAGGTCATCTAGTTCCCTAAAGCAGCCAACATAAGCCTTACGGATCACAATGGTCCAATCCACAAAGCATCACAGGGATGGCCCAGGACTGGGAAACATTCCCACGATGTCCAGGGGGGTTCCAGGAGCTAGGAGCAAATGGGACAGCAGCAAAGGGTAGCCACAATAGCATGACACACGTGTTAGTGGGAACAATTTGCCCAATCATTTTGGTCTCAGTCAAAAGGGTGACATTGTCAGTTGCAAGCTTTGCCCCAGGCAATGATCCCGTCTCTATTGAATCATGTGAACAGACTCCTTGAGCAAATGGTATCTTGTCCCGAACTCAGAGAGTTTATTAGGAGAAGAATAAATCATTTTAGGTGTTTTCCATTTAGGCCAATTTTGAATGGACGCACTAATTTTTTATGTATGAAGTTGACAAAGAAGGTCTAAGTTAAATATGCAGCTGTTTATCATGGTACAGAAGAGGCCAAGTACACATGAAAGAGAAGCTTAGAAACAACGGCCAGTTCTTGAAAGGGTCACGTCTTCCTCCTCCCTGCAACCTCCCTGCGGAGTTCATTGAGCCATTTAAGTCTTGCTTCTTTCCTAAGCGATATAATTTCCCCACTCTAGAAGCATCTGGAGTTATTATAGCAACTCCACTTCTGAATTCTCACCTGACCGTGCCATAGATTCAAGGACAAAGGAGTCCCTGTCCCAGACGAGATGCCCCAGAGAAGTCGTGAGGCCTGAGGAGAGCTCGGGTCATGACTTCCTGTCACCTGCTGTGGAGAGTGTGGGAGGAGGCCCCTCTGGGTTCTACCCCTGCTGCTCTGAAGAGCTGGCACAGCGCTGCAAACATGAAGGTGGCAGATGGCTTTCCATCTGCTGCTTTGAAGGAGAAGGCTATGTCTGCATTGCCCAGCCCTACCGCCTCTTAGAGATACTGCCATGGCTTCCCTGGTATGTCTGATGGCATGAAGGGTTGGACCCCTGTTTGGGCAGAAAGGCCATAGCAGCAGCAGACCTCTTGTGACAACACCGACACTGACCATGCACTCTTCTTCCCTTGGGACAATGGTCTATAGTATTCGTTTCCAAGAGATTCTCTGCCTCATGGTTATCTCTCACCAATAGCTGATTATGTTCCTGTCCTGAGGCCGCCCTCCAAAGTGGGCAGCTGTGCAGGAGAGACCTCGGTTACAGTTCGGAAGCCAGATGAGTGTGGAGCCATGGAGGACGGAGAGAATCACTTCCCTGTCTCTCTCCTCATCCCCCGGTGCTCCTCTGCTGCAGTCACATTGTCCTTCGGGGGCTTCTCTGGTGTGAGTGTCTCCATGTCCGTTCTCCCCTGTTGAAAGGAACATCAGGGAGCAGGCAGGACCCTGCCGATGGTGACTCTGGTACGACTTCATTAAGAGAGCTGGTAATCTCGGGAGAGAAAGATCCCCATTTCCCCCCAAAAAGTCACATCCCCAGGTACAACTTCAATATCCCTTTTTGGAGGGATACAGTTTGTCAGAGGACAGCAGAGAGAGAGAGAGAGAAAGGGAGGGAGAGAGAGAGAGAGGGAGAGAGAGAAAGAGAGAGAGAGAGAGAGAGAGAGAGAGACTAGAGCAATGATGTGCAGATGGTGCAGCAGGCCGGCCTTCCTTCTGTTGCCGGGATAGCCACCGTGAGGTGGAAATGATCTGACCGCACCTATCAACAGCAGTAACATGGCTCAAGCTGCTGTTGATAAGTATGGTGGAGTCAGCTTCAACTCTGAGACCTTCTGTACAGCAGAAGGAAACACCTGTCCTTGTGTCTGAGCTCAGTGTAGCGGTCACCGTGCCAGTCCATCTTTGTCGAGGGCAAGTTCATAAGATGAAAGCTTGCCATTCCTGCTTCTAAGGAGCACGCTGACCTTAATTCTTCCAAGACAGACTGGTTTGTCCTTTTAGCGGTCCACGGTACTTTCAACACTCTTCTCCAGCGCCATCATTCAAATACATGAATTCTTCTTCAGTCTTCTTTATTCACTGTCCAACGTTCACCTGCTTATGAGGTAATTGGAAATACCATGACTTGGGCCAGGCACACCTTAGTCTTCAAAGGAACAGCCTTTTATTTTTCATACTCTCGAGCAGCGGGTCTGAACTGTGGGTTGTGACCCCTTTGGGCGGGTCAGATGACCCTTTCACAGGGGTTTCCCAATTCATGACAGTAGCAAAATTATAAAGTAGCAAAGAGAATAATTTTATGGTTGGGGGCCACCACCACACGAGGGACAGCATTGAAGAGTCTTGGCATTTGGAAGGCTGAGCAGCACTGCTGTGGCGAGGCCTTGTGCAGCAGAGATCCCTAATGCAATGAGTCTTTTGATTTCTTCACTGCTGCTTCCGAGAGCATTCACTGTGGATTCAAACGCGACAAAATTTTTGACAACTTCAACCCTGTCTCCATCGACCACGATGTTATCTGTTGGGCCAGTGATGAGAACTTTTGTTTTCTTTCCATTTGAACTGTCATCCACGCTGTAGGATGCGATCCTTGACCTTCACCAGCAAGTGCTTCAAGTTCTGCTCACTTTCAGCCAGCAAGGTTTTGTTACCTACCTGCACATTGCAAGTTGTTCAGACACTAGCCTCCAATCCCGATGCCAAGTCTTCTCCATAGAACCCAGCGTCTCTGACCGTAGCTCAGCAAATAGATGGACCAAGGAGGATGAGAGGGGGCGACCCTGTTGCACACTTGTACTGACTTTGAACCATGCAGCACCCCTTAGGGGGAGTGTTATCCTGACCTTGTGACTGAGCAAACCCTGGCTGTAAAGATAGTCACGACTCAGGGACAATGGAGGTGTTGAGCCTGCATGACCAGGGCAACAGCGGGTCCTCGTGGGTTTGTGGGCGAGGAAGAACTCGACCCACAGACAGAGCCCGACTAGGGGCTAGCAAGGAGATGGGGTGAAAATGCCCAGTGCTCTTTTAGAAAGTTTGCATTTGAGGAAAAATGTCCCTGGGGTGGCTAGTGTGTGTTGGAGAATGCATGGTTGGGAAACCCATCAGAGACACAGCTGTGGCCGTCATAAACATAGAAGCCAAGGTGAAAGTATGACTCAACCGGAAAGTGTGGGGTTGTTTGGTCACTTCATTTGATGGAGAAACACACTGTCGAATACTTGAAGTGTTTTCCCGGGCCCACTTCCTCTTGTGATCGTCCGAAGCCCTGGGTCAGGTCTTAGTTATTGAGCTCTAAACAGAAGGACCCCACGTGGATGGCGTTAGCCAACAAAAATGTATCCTCTCATAGTTCAGGCTACAAGTTTGAGCACAGACAAGAGCCAGGGCATGAATCCAGAGTGTCTTCTAACAAACAAACAAGGAGACGGTTGCTCTCCTTCCGTGAAAAATCACTTTTCACTTTGAGTCTAAATAAAATTCCATCTGATACAACATCACTCTGTGTGAGTCAGTGTTCTTTCTTGGTTTCTTTTTCTTGAAGACAACAGTAGAAGAGTCTCTGAAGTCGCTGAGTATCTATTTTAAATTGCAGGATTGAAATATAATCACGCTTTCATTCTTTCAGAAAAAAGATAAACTTGATGATCAAATTAATTTTTCTTGTTGTTGGCAACCAACGGAATGAGATACTGCCCAGCCTGCGCATCCCCAGGATCAGTTTTCAATCAGACAGTTGAGATCTGTAGAATTGTCAATAGCTGATTTTTCTGAGACAGATTACCAGACCTTTCTTCCTAGTTCATTGTATTCTGAAAGCTTCATTAAAACCTCCCCAGCATCCTTGAAATGAGTTTTCAAACACTAGTCACTACCATCGAGTCAATTCCAGCTCATGGTGATCTTACAGGACACAGTCGAGCTGCCGCATGCGTTTCTAAGACTGCAACTCTTTTTAAACAAATGATTTTTATTGGGGGAACTGTAGCTCTTTTAAGGAGTGGAAATCCCTACCTTCCCCCCCACCCCCTACACACACACAGAGAGCAGTTGGTGGTTTCAAACTGCTGACCTGGTGGTTAGCTACCAAATGCAAAGCCACTAGGAATAATTTTATCCTCTGCTTTCTTACTCTCAACTCCAGCCCCTGGGTTGTGATGATGCCCAAATGCAATGTAAAAGCGCCTCTGGCTGCAAACACTCTGCCTTGTGAGACCTTTGCTATGGGGGAGACATAGTCCGGGGGGGCTGCCTGCAAGACCCTCTGGCTGTGTGATGACTGTAATTCCATCATGGAAGCTCTCATTTTTTTTGTTGTTGTTGTTGTTGGTAATTGCTGGTGAGTCAGTGCTGACTCATAACCTGATCTGTAGCCCGGCACAAGGACACACAGCCGGGTTCTGCTCCACTGCCTGGCTGTTGCTCTGTTGAAGTCCAGGGCTTGGGTTGTTCTATCAATTCATCTCAGGCAGGGCTTCACTTATTATTATTTTTTGCATCACTGCCCTCTGGTGGTCGTGGGAGCTACCCAGCCCTGCTCCTTAGAACCGCCCCTGGATTTGAATCACCAAGCCTCTGGGCCGCAGTCCCGCACTCAACCACTTACCCCACTGGGGCTTCGCCCTGGCTTCACTTACTTTTGCTGGCCCTCTGCATTACCCCTAATGAGTCCTGGTGCCAGAGTACATTAAAAATTAATCTGCTGAACACTGCTATGTTCAAAATCCTGCAGCAGTAGGGATCTATGAATAGATGCTTGCATAGACACACAAGCTGAACTGGTGGAAATGGGGAGTAAGTCATATATACCTATAATTAAAATTGTATACACATATTTACTTCACTGCAAATATATCTATGAATATAGTGGGATACACAGAGGACAAAGCTATGAAAACTCCTTTGACATGTTCCAACGCCTTGAAAGGGGGAGTGGCAGCATGACATAGTTCACAGAGACAATGCTCTGTATCCTAATTTGATGAGTCGTGACCAGGGTCCTAAAGGCTCGTTTGCAGTCATCTTAGAAGAAACTACTGGTCTCTTTGCTTACAGGAGAGAGAAACCCAATCTCTCCTCCTCATCACCCCCCAAGCCCCACCAAGCTCAGTGCCATCATGTCAGTCTTGATTTATAGCAACCCCTGTGTTTCCAGCTTGTAGCTGTGTCACGAGTGCAGAAAGCCCGGTCTTTCTCCCATGGAACTGCGAGCAGTTCAAATGGCCAACCATGGGGATCGAAGGCCAACTCATAAAGAAGAGTGTTGAAAATTGAGACAGACATGAAACAATGAGTCCAATGGCTGAATAGACGGTGCAAACCCCATCTCCCACAACCCAGAAATGGGCCAGCTACCAGAATCTACTGCCCTGAATCACATGAGAAGGTCCTGGATAGAATGGGAGAAAAATGTAGAATAGAACTCAAAATCATAAAAGAGACTAGGCTTCCTGGTTGTATAGAGACACGTGAGATAACCCAATACCCCTCCCCAACCCCACCCAAGACGATGAGTTCACCTGAACATTGGCATAATCAACTGTCTTAGATTCAAAGGACAGCATTTGCCCAAGGACCAAGTTCAGGGGGTTAGGGAAGGAGGAGAAATGGAGGGAGAGAGGCAGTAGAACAAGCAGTAGTACACGAGGGGATTGAAATGGATGAGTTGAAACACAATACGCATGGACTATTGAATGTAAAACTGATGATCTGTTCTGCAAACCTTCATGTACCTAATAATAATAGGCTGCTAACTGCAAGGTCAGCAGTTCAAACCCACCAATGACTCTTCAGAAGAAAGATGAAGCTGTCTGTTTGTGTCAAGATGGACAGTCTAAGGGGTAGGTCTATTCTGTCCTGCAGGGTCACGGTGAGTGGGAATCAGCTGGCCGGGGCAGGGATATGTTATCCTGTAGGATGTCTTTCTCTGGCAATTAGTCGTTTCTGATGACACGTCCAAAGTGAGTGAGCTGAAGTCTTGCCATCCTCGCTGCCTCTAAGGAGCATTTTGGTCATATTTCTACTAAGACCGAGTTGCTCGTTCTTCTGGCATTCCCGGTGGTGTGGCTGGTTGCACACTGAGCTGGCAACTACAAGGTCAGGGGTTCAAAACCATCAGCCTCTCCAGCTTTTTACTCTCCCAAGGAGTTAGTCTCATAAACCCACAGAAGCAGACCTCCTCTTTCTTATAGGGTTGGAATGGACTTTGTGGCAGTGATTTTTGAGTTTGGGTTTTGAGTTTTTGGGAAGTCCTGGTATAGTCCGTATGCTGGAATCCCTTAACGCATGCCAGGCAAACCTTCTGCCATTGGGTCAATTCCAACTTCTAAAGATCCTGCAAGACCGAGCAGGTCTGTTCCTTAGCATTTCTAAGCTCGTGCATCTTTACAGGCGCAGACTACCTCATCTTTCCCCTGCAGAGCAGCTGGTGAATTTGAACCTTGGGACTGACCACTTCATCCTTAACCCAACTCTCTTAAGAACAACCAAAAACTGCCTGATGGTTTTTGTGACCTTACCAAGGTCATGCTGACAAAATTCTCTCTTTTGTTAGTCGGCAGAACAGGGGCATCACAGACTGAGAGAAATAGAGGCTACAAGAATGACCAGATCTGAACATTCTCTAGTGATTTTCCCCAACAATTAAAAGGGCTGTAAAAGACTTAGTGATGCAATAACCATATGGACAAAATTGCTGAGGCATAAAGTGAAGGGCAGGAACGAAGGGCAAGAAAAATTGTGCTGCCGAGTGAGTGCCAAGGTCTTGAGAACTTAATTCATCACTGGCAATTGCTGGTGGCGCCTGGGTGAGTCACCAGTTTCCCTTCCAGGAGGCAGAAGCTGTTTTCCTAAGTTCATCTCTCAGTCTTGCCTTTGAATGGAAAAATCAGCTTCCATGGGCAGAGGTCGGGGCGTCATTAGGACAGTGAGGCCATTCGTTGTTGTTGTTGGGGGTCATCACGTGGGTTTCACCTCGCAGGGACCCCGTGCACGACAGATGGAGACACCACCTCACGGCGGCAATTGTGTCCGAGCCATTGTCACGGCCGCCCGGCCATGCGCCTCCTGGAGGGCCTTCCACTTGATGAGACATGGCTTCCTTCTCCAGGGACCGGGCTCTCCTGCTCAAGGTATAGAAAACCAAGTCTAATCATCCTTGCCTCTAAGGGGGCATTTGGGTTGTACCTCCTCCTCTGAGACAGAAATGACCCCGTCATAGGGAAGACAGGCCATTATACATTTACCAAAGTCCACGGAACTTTACAACATAAAGTGTAAATCCTAATGTTGACCATGGACGTGGGTTCAGGGTAATGCATCACTAGTGACATGGACTCATGAGTTGTAGCAAGCATATGGCAAGAAGGTAACCGGCTAAGCACAGGGGGAAGTTGTATCATGGATTTCTGTGCAATTTTTCTGAAAGCCTAAAACTGCTCGAAGAAATTAAGTCCAATATTTTAATTGTATCACTGCGTTGGCTACTGATTTTTTCTGTATCTTTGAAAGGCCAAGTAGCGCTGTTTTTCTTTCTTCAGAGGTAGAACATTCAACAGCCCATGGAGTGCTCTAAGCACTACTGACACATCCTCACCTCCATAACGGTTACACGTGGGCATGGGGACTCCTGCAGGTGGTGTGGCTTTATGAACAAGAATGGAAGCCAGTTTGGCAGCTCTTTGAATAGTTAAGCATAAATTACGAGGGTTTGAGGTCGCTGATAGGTGTCATCGTGTTGGTCTGACTGATAACAATCCCTACATACAGTGTAACGAAACACTGCCCAGTCCGACTTCATCCACACAAGGATAAAGTATAAGCCTGTTGTTGCAGCTACTCGGCCAGCCTGTTTTGTTGAGGGTCCTTCTGACTCTCTGTTCCATCGAGCACGATGCCCTTTCCTGGGGCTGGTCTCTCCTGAGGACCTATCCAAAGTACGTGACTTGAAGTCCTGTCATTCTTGCTTCCAAGGAGAATTCTGGTTCTTATTCTGAGGCAGATTTATTTGCTCTTCTGGCAGACCAAAGTATATTAGCATTCTCCGCCAACACCACAATCTACATACATCAATTTTTATCCAGTTTTCCTTATTCTTTCACTGGCAAATGAGGCCACTGCAAGGACCCTGGCTTGGGTGAGGTGCCTCTTCATTCTCAAAATGACACCTTGGCTCTTCAGCACTTCGAAGAGGTTTTAAGAGCGCATCTACCCAGGGCAAGTGTCTTGTGATTTCTTGACTGCTGCTTGTGGATCTGGATCCTGAATTCAAGTAAAATGAAACCCTCGACAACTTTTCTCTGCTCATCCTGACGGTATCTGTTGACCCAGTTGTGAAGACTTTTGTTTTCTTCACATGGAGTTGTCCTCCGTGATTAATGGTACAGTCTTTAATTTTCATCAGTAATTATTTCAAGTCCTCTTCACTTGATAAGCAATGGCATATTATCTTCGTATCCCAGGTTGTTAATGAGCCTGTCCATCAAGTCTAACACCGTGCAATTCTCCATCTAGTCCAGATGCAAAGATGATTTGCTTAGCATGCAGATTAAACAAGTATGGTGAAAGATACAACACAAATGATTTTAAATTGTTGTTCTGATCAAAGAACGGCCTCTTGGTCAATTGATTCAGCACGAGCACAATTACGTGTTCTGGAATCTCCATTCTTCTCCGTCGTATCTAGAGTTGGTTGGGATCCCCACATTCAGTGCAGAGTCACTAAAACACAAGTCACCATCTTTCTCTGCTGGTAGCCAAGATCTATCTGACAGCAACAGTGACATCCCTCAGGCCACACCCTCTTTGACATCCAGCTTGAATTTCTGACAGTTCTTTTTTGATGTACTATTGCAACTACTTTAACTACTTTCCACAACATTTTACTTGGATATGACACCCGTGATCTTGTTGGGTCATGTCCATACTATGCCAGGCCACCTTTCTTTGGAATGGCCACAGTTACAAATCGTATCTCATGGTTGGGCCACGTAAGCGAGTGAGTTCTTCCATCACTGCTCTGTTTGTAGAAAGGCGCTCACTGGGTTGCACCCTCTCACCAGCCTTAGGGGGCAGGAGCGGTTGTTCTCAGGGTGACTAGGAGTCGGGAGTCACGGGGCAGCACCCAGCAAGCACAGCGCCGCTTCCTTGAGGCACACCGGTGGCGTAGTGGTTAAGTGCTCAACTGCTGATAAAAGGTCCTGGGTCAACCTCCTAGAACAAGGTTGCAGCGAGCAATCTGAGGCCCTGCGGATGCGAACCGCCTTCGAAATGTGATAGGCAGTTCTGCTCGGTCCTGTGGCATCCCTGTGAGTTGGAGGCAAGTCCGTGGCACTGGGATGGGGTGGGTTTGATGATTCTCTGAGGACTTCAGCCACAGGAGTGCTCAGGACACTGCAGAGCCCTGTTCGTGCCCCTTTCAGACATTTGTTTGCTTCCCAGACTCAAAGAACATTTAAAAGGAACATGGTTCAGTTCCGCACCGATACTAAAACTGCCATTTTGACGTGTTGTGGAAATCAGTGCAGAATCCCTCAGGGAAAGCTTAGAGAAGTGGACATGCTGCCTTCGGAAGTGTGTAGACTGAAATGGAAGATAATTTAAAAATAATAGCATTATTTTGCTTTTTTGTTTAATAAAGTTGTTGGATTTTATAGTGAAATATGCACATAACTATGTGCTTAGAAAGGTATATGCTCTTTTCATTACCGTTCCCCATGGACTTTTTTTTTTGGCATCACTGCCCTGGTGGGAGTAGGAAGTTCAGCCTTGCACCTGGAGAGCTGCCAATGAATTTTTTGAAGGTCCCTTATTTGTGTGTATTGCTGTGTTAATCAGGGTTCTCTGGAGAAGCAAAACCTGTGATGCGTAGATGCGCATGTACGTAGATTTATATCCAGCAATGGCTCACACAATGAGGGACTAGTCTGGTTCAAGTCTGTGGGTCAAGTGGCACACTGGATGCTTCTCCCGATTTGTGCAGCTGCAGGGGCTAATGAATCAGGAAGGCCACAGACTGGGGGATGCACATTTGAATGAATCCAAGGTGTGGCAATCATGTGCTTATGTTAATTTTATGATTGAAATGTAGGGGTGGAGTCTAGCCTGTTCATCTGGAGATAGCCATTGAGTAGCCAATGAGGCCTCTATGTGGGCATGGCTTTCTCCTGAGACTTCTGGGAAATCTCACGATATTTCCCTCGTAAAGATGAGAAGCTATCTCCCCAGTTGTTGGGAGTTAGTCTCAGAGATGAGGAATCATGGACAAGACAAGATGGCAGCATCTGAGAAGCTGGAGGAGTTGGCGGAGGGACCACACGGCTTTGCCCTGATGGAGCCAGACCTCTGAAGCTGGGGCGGCCACATGGAGACCTCTGCCAGCGATGAGTTGCTTCTGCTGTTGATGAACCCTGAGCCTTGGAAGTGAGGAGCCATGGGGAGACCCCTGCAAGCGCTGGGACTCTGCACCCACTGACCTCTGACTTCATGAGTCGGAAGGAGACTTTATAGACTGATATGGGGCATCTGGGTTAATATCAGACTTATAACTTTATACTGGTCTGAATTGGGATGCTTTCTTAATGTCCTATTTCTCTTATATATAAACCTTTTCCTTATATGCATATGCCTGTCTATAAATTTGTTCCTTTAGTCTACCCGGACTAACACACAAGGTTTGTGGGTGGTTCCTGGTGACAGCGGGCAGCATGGCAAGAAGTCTACAAGCTCGATGCAGGATGGAGCTTTCCCAGGGAGGTTGCTAACAACGGAGGGCATCCTTGAGGAGGCTCATCCTCAAGGGTGCTGCATGCTGTCACAGTTGCGGCTCCTCGCAGAGCTGATTATGGTACCCTGCACCCCACCACAGAGTCGATGACATTGTGTTAGGTTGCTTCATGGGGGGCTGCTACACAACTACTGAGGACCCTGGCCCAGCCAAGTTCACACAAAACCAATTACAATTGCCAACAACTGTTCATGGACTTGTTGTTCATTCCTTAAGTACAAGATCGATGAGCTCTGTAAGGCAATATTGAGGATTCTGGGAAGAGGATGGTGTAACCAGGCCTTTGGTCTGACCTCCCAACCTGTCATCCCCGGACACAATAAGGAACACATAGAAATAGTGCTCAGCTTTAAGAGGTTCTGAATTGAGGAACGGAGGAACATAGCTGGGGGGAGGGGGGTGCAGACAGACAAGAACCATTTCTCTTGCTCTAAAACCAACAAAGGCAGTCTCATCTTTCTACCCTGGAGAGGCTGGCGGGTTTGAACCATCCACTGTACAGTTAGCACTCCCGTGCTTACCCCACCGTACTACCAGGGCTCCTTGGGCTGCTTGTAGAGACTGGATAGCCACCTGCTGTTCTGATCAATAAAGCAGACCCCTCGAGGGGGCCAACACCTCCCTCATCAGGACACTGTCAGAGACTCCTCTCCCTCCCTCCGCGCGCCCCCACTGACTCAGGTTTCTGAAACCAGCAGGACAGACTCCCCAGGGGACCAAGTGCATCTGACTGATCTGCCTTCCAGTCTGTGCTGGACCCTGCTGACTGACGCTGCTGACCACACTGAAGTGGGCACCTTGTGTGAGGGTGTTTCGTGCACACGGCCCACATACTATAGGGAGGGCTTCCTGGGGGATCCGTTTGGAGTGTGACAATTCTGCCCCCCCCCCCCCTCAGGTGGTAGCTGTCAGATGCTGGACCGATGGAAACTGCTACAGAAGGTTCTTTACAGAGGAGCCAGAGTCAGAAGGAGGATGACCCAGGACAAGACTGCTCTCTCAGCCATCACAGGACTTCTGGGGCTCTGAAACAAGCAAAAAGAGGTCTTTTTGGAGGTCCTCCGGAGGAGTGCCAAGCTGCTCTGTTCGTGAAACAGAGCCACGCTGTCCTGTGTTACCTATGAATCCTCGCTCAGATCTAAGCAGCCCCCAGAAACAGGGAAAGAAACCTCAGGCAGAACAGAAGCCCAGCATCAGCCCAGAGCGGCTGGCTAGGGTGGGTTGCAGAAACAGGAGGGAAGGTAGAGATGGCCCAGGAGCACTGCGCCCCCTGGTGGAGAGGTTGATTAGTCTGTGAGCTAGACCTTGGAAATGAAGAGAGGGAGTTTCCTAATTAGAGTCCTGGCGATGAAGAAGCCTACACATTAGACTTCCAACCACGAGGTCTGCAGTTAGAAACCCCCAGACACTTCATGGGACAAAGATGAAGCCTTCTGTTGCAATAAAAGATTCACAGTTTTGGAAAATCTCCAGGGTCGGTTCTACTCTGCACAATCGGATCACTCTGACTCTGAATTGACTTCATGGCAATGAGGTTTTTAAAATTTAATTAAACCAAGGAGGAAGAAAGGGATATCATAGCAAAAGAAAATAGTAAGCGAAGACTCATCTGACTTAAGGATTTTACACAGAACATAGTGTGTGTGTGTGTGTGTGTGTGTGTGTGCCTGTGTGTATAATGAACTGAGAAAATGAACAGTCTCAACCATGTTAAATCCCCTACTAAAAAGGCACAAGACACAAAGAACAATGTCCATTCAAATGAACAGGACAAAGGCAGTGGATATGCATCTAGGAATGACTAAGCAAGGGGTAAAAGCAACAAACAAAACACAACAATGCTGAGCATAAGAAAGACGGGGACAAAACCAAATGAGGATCCAAGAAGAGGCTGAAATTGGAGGGGAAAAAAATCAATGAAAGGAAAAACACCATTGAAAACCTTACCAACAGATTTTACTTGTTGGAAAAAAAGAATCAGCAAATTAGATGAGAGTGAACTGACAGAGGCTGAACAGCAACAAGAACAGAGATCCAAGAAGGCAGCATATTTAGTAAAATTATGATGTTCTCACGGGAGAACAAATATATGAAGGTAAGTAGAAAAGCAGTGCTAAAAATCATAGAAGATTTATTATACAAAATATCAAAATATGAAGCTATCATTTCTCAACAAGCCGCCATCAAGATCTAGGCACTTTGGTAGGCAGTGTTTCCATTTCTCTGACTCTTCCCTACGGGATTCTGCGCCTTTGATTTATGCCACATCAAGATGGCAGTTTGGGGGATCCTCAAGGGACACAGTGCTCCCTTCCACTCTTCTTTGAGGGTTTTTTTGGGGGGTGCACTAAAAGTTCTGAAGGTGTAACATCAGGGAGGTAGGATGGATAGTGTAAGGATTTTGAACAAAATTCCCATAGGTAAGCCCTTGCTATATTCAAAGAATGAACAGATGTATTGTTACGATGAGAACAAATTTTTTCCTTCAGTACAGCTTTCCTGGCATTTTCTTCACTAATGTAGCTTTCAATTTTCTTAAAAATTCTTCCTAATAAGCTCCCACAATCATCCTGTTTCTTTCATGAAAGTCTATCATGAAAAGCTACCCCATAACAGTTTAAACATTTGCCACAGTCTTCTGAGGTGTCGCCTCTCTTCCTTGAGTTTACCTGGCCCAGTCGATCACTGAGATGCCGTTATTTTTATTAGCTCTTGCACTCTGGATCATGGTAGTAAATTCAAGGCTCATCTTCCTCATCATACAACGTGTTCCACAAGATTGTTTTCATTAGCTTCAAGCTCGCCGAGAATATCAATGGATTGTTCAGCACTCATTGAGCCAAGAGCTTGCTGAGGTCATGATGCTCACTTAAAATGGAAAATATCCAACCATTGAAGAGCTCGACTTCAGAGGCTATTGCATCAATGGTAATTCTGCAGTCACCTACCACTTTCTGGGTCAACCCATTGCCCTCATTTGTTGGAGCATATGGTCTTCCCTGTCTTAGCTCATCTTTGAGGTCTTCTCAGCATTGCCTAAAATGCTTCAGCCATCTAAAAACCTGTTTTTTAATTTTTTTTTAATTTTGATGCTTTTCTTGGGGGCTTTTACAATTTTGAGGACAATCCATAAAACAGTTGTATCAAGCTTATGTGTACATAGGCTGGCAGCATTCTTTTCCAGACAATTACTTTTTTAAAAATTGGTTTATTGGGAGCTCATACAACTCTCATCACAATCTGTACATACATCCATTGTCTGCAAAGCACCCTTGTACATTGTCGCCTGCATCCTTCTCAAAGCATTTTCCTTTGTGTTAGCTCGCCCCTTTTCCACTTCCTTCCCATCACCCCCTCACAGGCCCTTGATAATTTATAGATTATTATTATTTTGCCACATTGTACACTCCCTTCGCCCACTTCCCTGTTGTCCATACTCCAGGGAGGAGGTCATATGTAGATCCTTTATTGGTTCCCACTTACTACTCCCCATCCCTCCACCCTCCTGGTATCGCCCCTCTCATCACTGGTCTTTTTTTGTTTGTTTGTTTGTTTTGGGGCATCACTGCTCTGCGGCGGTGGGAGGAGAAGGCCCAGCCCCACTGCTGGAATTGAACCTCCGTCCCAGTGGGCCGCAGTCCCGCGCACAACCACTACGCCACCGGGGCTCAGCCTCACCACTGGTCTTAAAGGGATAATTTGTTCTGGATTCTCCATGTTTCTGGTTCCTGTCTCTATCAGTGTACATCCTCTAACCAGATTTGTAAAGTAGAATTCAGATCATGATAGTGGAAGGGTAAAAACCTGTTTTATGTGGTGCAGAATTCCCAAACAGTATTTGCAAAATTCTAATGACTTGGGAAGATGCCCTCTGTAATTTTGTTAAAATTTTTATATTTGTCTCGGCTTCTAAATAATTTCTTCCCATGGCAATTATTTTTGAAGACACTATAACCTGACTAAGACAAGCATAACACTGACAGAACTTCCCTGAAGCCACCCACTGATCACATAGATTTAAATAGATTTTGTTTGGGATTAATCCATATATCTATTAACTGGGACCCTGGCAGTAATATTTTTTGTATATAATTTCAGAAGAGCCAGAAAAAGGGAAAGAATGGATGTCTGAAACAATAAAGATGGAAAGTTTCTCCAATCTAATGAAAGAAATAATTTTACAATTCAGAGAACCACAAAGAACTCTATTAGGATAAATCTGATGAGATCTATACCAAGTTGCATTACATTTAGGTTCTCAGAAAGTAAACAAAAAGAGAATCTTAAAAAGAGAAAGACAATTCTGAAAACAGTGAAAGAGAGGCAAACAGTTGCACACAAAGGACACAAAAGATTTAGTACCAATTTTTTTTCATAGAAACATTGATGGGCAGAAGGTAATGAAATGAGATATTTTAAGTTTTGAAAGAAATAAAAGGGGGGGGGGAACCCGTCAACCAAGAATACTCTGTCCAGTGAAACTGTCCTTCAAGAATGAAGGTGAAATTAAAACATTCCTGACAAACAGAAGCTGAGAAAGTACTTGTTTACCAGACCAGGTCTCCAAAATAGTACTCAAGAGAGTTCTGTGGATGAAAAGAAAAAGGCACTGGAAAGTAATATTGAAAAATACAGGTCCCTAAGATAGGAGATTAAAGTGATAAGTATAAAAGTTAGTAATAAGGTAGGTAAGTATTCATGGTTAATCATTCTAAATTTTTGCCCTTCAAGCTTTTCAGTGACAAATAATTGGAAATTATATTACAAGGCACATGAAATAGAAATATGCAGCTAGTCACAACAGCAGCAAAATTGAGTATGGAAGGAGGAAATAGATGTCAAATTTCTGATACCATTGAAATTAAATTGGTACCAACTTAGCCAAATTCAAAAATTCACTGCCCTTTCCATATTTACTCAAGTATAAGCTGACCCGAATATTAGCCACGGCACCTAATTTACCACAAAAACTGCACAAAAATGTGCTGAAAAACTCAGATTCCACAAGCGTATACACAGTCAGTTGATTCCGAGTCATAGCGACTCAGAACCATACCTGTTGGTGATAGTGTAAATCTCTGTGGGATGAGAAAGACTCGTTTTTCTCCCTCAGCGTCACTTGTTGTTGTAGTCAGGTGCCATCTAGTGGGTCCTGACCCACCGCAACCCTGTGCCCAACAGAAGAAATCACTGTCTGGTCCTGCACTTTCCTCACCATTGTTCCTACGCTCGAGCCCACTGTCAATCCATCTTGTGGCGGTCATGTGCTTATGCTAATTTCATGATTGAGATGTAGGGGTGGAGTCTGGCCTGTTAATCTGGAGATAGCCATTGAGTAGCCAATGAGGCCTCCGTGTGGGCATGGCTTTCTCCTGAGACTTCTGGGAAATCTCGCGATATTTCCCTCATGGAGATGAGAAGCTATCTCCCCAGTTGTTGGGAGACAGTCTCAGAGATGATGAATTACGGACAAGATGGCAGCGTCCAAAGGCCTGAAGGAGCCTCAGGAGAAGCCACACGGCCTTACCCTGAGGGAACTAGACCTCTGAAGCTGGAGAAGCCACGTGGAGAGCCCTGCCAGTGCTGAGTTGCCTCTACCACCACTGGATGCCGTTGATGGACCCTGAGCCCTGGAAGCGAGGGGAGACCCCTGCCAGTGCCGGGACTCTGCATCCAGTGGCCTGTGACTTGGTGAGTCAGAAGGAGACTTTGTAGACTATGGGCTAATATCGGACTTACGACTTTGAACTGGACTGGGCTGGGATGCTTTCTCAATGTCCCATTCCTCTTGTATATAAACTTACCCTTATATCTGTATGTGAGTCTATGAAATTTGTTTCTCTAGTCTACCCGGACTCACACACATCTTGATCTATCTCTTCCTCTTTTTTTTTTGTTCTCTGGTGGTCGTGGGAGCTACCCAGCCTTGCTCCTGAGAGCGGCTGCTGGATTTGAACCGCCAAGCCAGTGGGCCGCAGTCCCACACTCAACCACTAGGCCACCGGGGCTCAGCCCTCTTCCTCTTTTTTTGTTGCCCTTCCTCTTTATCAAGCGTGGTTTCCTTTTCTAGGCTCTGGTCTCTCCTGACAATACGTCCAAAGTATGGAAGACACATTCGCACAATCCTTACTTGAAAGGAGCACTCTGGCCTTCTGCTAAGACAGATCTCCTTGTCTTTTCGGTCGTCTGAGATCATTTCAATATTCTTCTACAACACCGCAGTTCAAATGTGCCGATTCTCCTTCGATCTTGCTTATTCAATTCTAGTTTTCACATTCATATGAAGCAATTGGAATTACATGGCCTGGGTCAGGCACCTCAGTTGTCAATTTGTTGTACTGTGGTGGCTTGTGAGCTGCCATGATGCTGGAAGCAATGTCATTGGTATTTAAAATGCCACCAGGGTCACTCAAAGAAAATAGGTTTCAGGAGAGCTTCCAGACTAAGAATCAACAGCAAAGAAGAAATCAGCTGCTCATTTTGGGAGAAGCAGGCACTGAAAACCTTAGGCATACTATGGAAATATTTTCAGATACTAGGGCCTAATGAGTGGGAGCAGAACATTGGCAGAGATCGTGCCAGAGGGTGAGTCCCTTGGGCCGGCAGGCACTGGGCATGTGACAAAGAAGGAACTGCTTTCTCAAAGGACAGATGGTCATGGTGACACACAAATGGAGTCAAGCCTGTGGATCTTCATTTACTGAGGGAGCACAACTCAAGGTGAGAAGAGAGAGCTGTATAAAAATCTAATAACTGGAGTCACTAGTAATTTTGAATGGTTGATCTTGCTGTTAGCAGCACAGCACATCACCCATCCCCACCCGGGCGCCCTCTGACTTATCCTAGGGGGTTAAAAGTACCAGATGCTAAATGCAATCTTCATGGTAACCACTAAGAAAATACCTTTAAAAAACATCAAAAAAGGAATGGAGAAGGAAATAGAATTGTCTCACCATTGAAACAAACAAACAAAAAAAGCAAGTCGTAATAAAGGACAAAGGAAAAGATGACTCAATACATATTTTAAAAATTAATAATGAAATGGCTGATGCCACTTCTTACCAGTAATGACAGAGCAGAGCAAAGGACTACCTGCTCAAACGAAAAGGCGGAGAGTAGCAGATTGGATTAAGCACAGTGCACAGCATGAAGAGACGTGTGCACACCTGTGTTCAACGCAGCACCATCAAAGTAGCCAGAAGATGGAAACAACCTATGTGTCCATCGATGGAAGAATGGACTAATCAACTCTGGAACGTGCATAAAAAGGGCTCCCATGATGCATCTGTGAGACATCTCTTGGCATGGATGGGATTGCAGGCCGTGATGCGGAGTGGAACCAGTGGGTCCCGAGAAGACACATGTTGGATGGGACTACTGTAATTGTGATTAAAATGAGGTTTCTCGTGATAAGAAACAGACTTTGATGGCAGCTGGAGGTGGGAGGGGGAGGAAGGGAAGGGGACTAGGCTAGAAGGTAAATGGGTATTAACTGGAGTGAAGGGGAAGCTGAAGTCCAACCAGAAGGAGATGGGAAGGGGGGAAATAAAAAAGGAAATGGCAAGTCACTGGGAGATTTGATAAGTTAATGAATAAAAAAAAACGAAAATCTGAATTGTGAACCTCATCTAATTCACAAGAAAGTGTTTACATTTTTAAAAATCTAAAAACAACAACTACATATCTATATATGTCAGGAAGCCAGAATAGGAACTAAGGGGGAGGTGTCTCCCCAATACCTGCAATAAGACCACAACAAAGGGGTTGGCAAAGAAATTAGGAATTAGGCACCTGAATTAGACACCTATGGAAAGATCCAAACAGAGCATGTGCAGTCTAGGACCCACGAAGTGCAGGTGAAGCTAAGCTTAGCCACAATGTAGGCACATGACATCACACAGGTGAGCTTATACTCAGCCAACAGAGCCATCCAATGCCCTCAGCTACGCCTCCCCAAGTCAGAGGGGCAGGAGGCAATAAAAGCAGGACTGACAGCCCCACAACCTCTCTTGGCCCCTGGGATTTCCAGGTTCTGCAAGCTTGGCTTGTGGTTTTGTGTTCCTGTTCCTGTATTCGTTCCATGTGCCTTTTAGAGTTCATCCATGGACTCCCACTCATTTCCTGCACAGTCTTGTATGTTTTTTTTTGAGACAGTGTGAACTTTTTGAAACTATAGTACCTGAAACTTCTTTTTTGCTCATAAAAGTCAGTTGGATTGCAAACGTGCTTCTGCTGCATGAATTCTTTCAGGACTGAGAAGCAAAAACCGAGGAACCCCCATCCCCAAACCTAACATATACATCTTAGACCCTAGGGCTTAGATAGGGGGGAAGTTACAGGAAGGGTAAAAGCATTCCATAATTAAAAGACGTCTGGAGTGGCAATCTGAGTATCGGGCAAAGCAGGTGTCACAGGTTGAATTGTGTCTCGCAGAAGTACGAGCTAACTGGGGGAGGCTTTGATTCCCAGCATTCTGTAATGAGCCTCCACTTTGTGTGGAGCCCTGGGGGGGTAGAGGTTGCAAGTTGGGCTGCAGTCCACGCGGTTGGCAGTGCAAAACCATCAGCACCTTCTCGCGAGAAAGACTGGGTGTTCTCCTCCAGCAAACCTTGACAGTCTGGGGAGCCCCTGAGGTGCCACACAGAGTGAGCACTGACTCCATGGCAGTGAATGTGGCTGCATTCCTAACCTTGCTGATGCGATGGGGCAGGGCCAGGGGCAGTGAGGTTAAAGAGGTGGGATGCCAGCCACACGGTTAGGCTGTCTTTCCGTCAACCTCTCTCTTTGTCGATCTAACAGAGTTGGCTTTGGGCTGGAGGTTCTCAGCAAGGGAGAATAAAAACAAAATGAGTTGAACAGTTCAATCGCCCGTATTTCAAAGAAACTGTTAGAGAGATTCCTTGCTCCTATGAATGAACTGGAGGACTCGGGTAGACTATACTCCGATTTAAAATTCTTGTTAGGTGTCATCAAGCCGACTGTCACTAAGATCCACCTGTGTGACAGAGTCGAGCTGCCCCATCGGGGTTTCTAGATTATCATCTTCATGAAAGCCATTCCACAGGGCAATGGTGGTGTTGGGGGCTTTCGAGTCTGTTGCAACTCAGCAACTCTGTGGCCAACAGAACTCACCTCACCCTTGTTCTTATGTTTGAGCCCATGGACACACTTCCGATGGCAATCCATCTCGTCAAAGGTCTTTCCTCCTTTTACTGCCCCCTGCTTTATTTTACTCTACTTTATCATCACAAACACACTGCCTTGAGAAGACTGGGGATGCCAGTCCACTTCACTGTACCCATGAGGAATTTCTACATGGATCAAAAGGCGGTTTTGCAAACACAACAAAGGCATGCAACATGGTTGAATATCAGGACAAGTGGGCATCAGGCTTGTAACCTTTCACTATCCTTGTTCAATCTATATGTTGAACAAAGAAGAAGAGAAGCTGGATTCTATGAAGAAGAACGTGGCACCGGGCTTGGAGGAAGGGTGCTCGCTTCGGCAGCACATATACTAAAATAGGATTGGAGGAAGGCTTATTAACAACCTTCGATAGGCAGTTGACACACACTTGCTTGCAGAAAGCGAGGAGGACTTGCGGCTTTTGCTAATGAAGATCAAAGATTACAGCCGTCGGTGTGGATAACAATGTACAGACCAAGCCCCTCGCAAGTAAATCAATGTCGTCGTGGTAAAGGGAGAAAAGACTGACACACATAAGGATGCTGCCTTGCTTGGATCCACACTCAGTAATCATGGAAGCAGCAGTGTAGAGACCAAGAGACAATTTCCAATGGGTAATCTTCTGCACAAGACCTCTGAGAGTACAAACAGGCAAGAATGGTCCCTGGAGGACTAAGGGTCTGTCTGACCCAAGCTACAATATTTGTAACTCCTTCATATGCATGTAAAAGTTAGACATTGACTATGGAAGACCAAAGAACAAGAAATGCACTTGAATTGTGACAATGAAGAAGAATATTGAAAGTACCACGCATGGACAGACAAATCAATCTGTCCTGGAAGTACAATCAGAGTGCTCCTTAGAGGCAAGGAGGGGGAGACGTCGCCTTAGATACTTTGGCCATGTGGTCAAGAGAGAAGGCATCATGCCTGAGAGAGAGGCAGCAGAAGAGAGGAAGCCCCTCGATGAGCTGGATGGATGCGGGGGTGGCATCGATGGGCTTTAGCGTAGAAACAATTGTAAGGATGTCTCAGGACCTGGTAGTGCCTTGTTCTGTTGTGCCCCGGTGACTAGGAGTCGGAACCACGGTGATGACATCTCACAATAACACCTAGTTTACCAAGCATGGTATCTTTCTCCAGGAACTGGCTTTTCCAGACATGCTCAAAATGCATGGGACCAAGTTTTGTCATCCTTGTCATCCTTGTCTCTAAGGAACATTCTGGCTGTCCTTCCAAGAAAGTTGTTCTTTTCCTTCTGGTAGTCTGTGGTACTTTCAATATGCACCTGTCTGTCAGTGTGTCACCACCTGGTGACTTATGTGCTGTCACGCTGCAAGCTGTGTCACTGGTATTTCACATGCCAGCAGGGTGACCCAAAGGGGACAGATTTCAGCAGGATTATCCACTGAAAACTTTATGGACATATAAAGCAGATGGGGTAGGTTGAAACCCACAACCTTTTGACTAGCCGCTGAGTATTTAAACCCTGGGCCACCAGGAGCTCCTTAGAAAAGGCCTACAAGAAATCCAGGGTGAACTTTGAAAGTCAAAGCTAGGCTACTGGGCTTATTCCCTAGGGCTGCCTTAGCAAAGCAACCACAAGGTCGGATGACTTGAAATCATGGAGATATACTGGCCAGAGCGCTGGAGGCTAGGACTTCAAATGCCAGGTGTCAGCAAGGGCATGCTTTCTCTGAAAGTTCCCCTACTTTCTGGTGGTGGCCCCCTCTCCTTGAACTTGCTCGATTGGTAGATACATTCCTCTGTTTTTCTCTTGTTTTTTGGTCAGCATGTCAAACAGGGGAGCTATTCATTTTGTAGAAGTGTTTTGTTCTTTCTAACTCATTGCTTTCAGATCGGGTGTTGTCTGGGCTGGAGCTTGCTGTGCTGAGCCTCGGCCTATGGCCTGCAACTCTCTGCTCTGTCTGGGTGGCCCTTTCTTGCCTGCACTGGCTGCCTGCCTGGCGAGCACTTTGGGGGCAGCTGCCCTGCAGCTGGAGCAGCAGCTTTATTTGGGAGAAGCTTTCAAGAAAGCTGCACTTTGCAACTTCTGAACTTCATATCCCGTGAATCCAGCAGTTCTCAACCTGTGTGTCACGACCCCTTTGGGGTTGAACGACCCTTTCACAGGGGTTGCCTGATTTGTAACAGTAGTGAAATGACGGTGATGAAGTAGCAATGAAAATAATTTTATGGTTGGGGGTGGGGGGGCTCACCACCACATGGGGAACTGCAGGGAAGGGTCACGGCATCAGGAAGGTTGAGAACCACTGCATTCATCCATTCCTCATTTTCATTGTCCTTCTGACTTTAAAATGAACAAAATCTGGCATGATGGTTTTTTTTCTCTGCCTCAAATCTTTTTGGCCTGTGTGTGTGTGTGTGTGTGGGGGGGGGGTTCTCCCTTTTGGACTGACATCTGCCTTTGGCCAGGCTGCTGGGACATCCTTCTGGCAGGCACTGTGAGGGAACTGGAGGATGGAGTCAGTGAGTCGTATGCATGTGAAAGGCCTGGCCTGCCTTCTGACTTGAGTGCCAGCTGATCCACCAAGGTCTTGTTCTGAGCAATCACGCCCACAATCTCAACAGAGCACGAGGCCCAAAGACCACCTGGCCCGTCGGTACGAAGTGCACGAACGCTCTCTGGTTGACATTAGGCGAGACGCTCCATGCTGTTTTCACGACTGTTCTCTCTCTGCCTCTCTTCTTTTTTGTAAGAGAGGAGACTGCTGACCTAGACTGGGGACCCCTCCCATCCCATTAGGGCCTCATGTCACCTGAACATCTTCTGAGACCCTACTTCCAAACAAGGCCTTGCTTGCAGGTACCAGGGCTTAGTTCTGCAGCCCTTTTTGAGGGGATGGGGGGTGGGGGGCACTGGGAAGAGTGGACGTACAGGCAATATTCAATAATAATAGTTTTTGTTCTTGGGTCAAGAGGGTTTTCTCACCTGGAAAAACAAGCATTCCCATAAAACAGCTACTCGGATGTATTATGCAGAATTTTTCATTGATGATAAAAAGGAATACAAGCATCGAGAAGCCTGTCTTTCATTAGTAAGGAAAATAATCATCAACAGATGATTATTTATTGCTCAGCTCGACTCAGCAGAACCACCCCTGTGGCACAACCATGCTGCATGTGTCCAGCCATTTCACGTGACACCCAGGTCTTGGTGGCAATGGACACCGTTACTCCAATCTCCTCTAGCCTCAGGAGGGTGACAAAAATGCTGGCCGAAGGCCGCATGAATCATCCAGGTGACATTTGAGTCATTCCCTTTATTCTCCACCGCCCACCTATGTCCTGGGATGAATCAAATCAATAAACGGAGCAGACGTCCCCCTTCCCCGGCCGCCGTCACTCTTCATGGTGACGCATCCCCTGGTGGACTCAATCCAGTCCCCGATGTCCTTCCTCTGGCAGCTCATCCTTCTTGGTAAAGTGGCCCTCCAGGTCACAGAGATGAAAATGAATGTCTTTGTGAGGAGAACGAGGTCTGAGAGTTAAGCACCGGCCTCCCTGTGCGTGCCCACAGGCTCCCATCGAGATGGGACTTTTCCAGGCAAGGGTATAGGCATATGTTTCCAAGATTTTTCAATGACTTTTTTAAAAGAGCGCTTTTAGATTTGCAGGAAAATTGTGCAGAAAGCACAGAGAATCTCCATGTGCCCTCTCTTGCCTGTTATTTAATCTTGCCTTCGGGTGGCCCACTGGTTACACTGGCTGAAGCAACACTGATGCCTCATTGTGAACAGAAGTTCACCTTTGACATTAGGAGCTCTGGTGGTATAGACGTTCCACGTCGCATTGCTGACGGCGAAGTCAGCAGTTCAAAACCCCTGGCGGCTCCACAGGAGCAACACGGATGGGACTTAGCGTTTCCAAGAAGAGTTAGAGGCTCGGAAACTCACAGGGGCAGTTCTACCCTGTCCTTACAGGGCCACTGCGAGTCAGAATGACTCAATGCCAGTGAGTGTGGTGTGCCTGGTTTTCTATTAGGCTTCCGTCTTAGGACTGTGCAGTCCTGGAACTGCCCTCAGCGCTGCCTGTTCCCCCGCCGCCTCCCCCTGACTTCCTGGGGACCACTGACTATGGTTTTGCCTTCTCCAGAATGCCATAGAGTTGGGATAATATAGAACGTGGTTTGTTCAGAAGGCCTAGTAGCACAGTGGTTAAAATACTTGGCAGCTAACCTGAAGGTGGATGGTCTAAAAACACACCAGCCACTCCTGGGGAGAAAGATAGAGCCGTCTGCTTCCAGAAAAGGTTTACCCTTCTGTCCTGTCCTAAGGGCCACTACAGAATGGACATGCTCTGTCTTGGATGAAGCACAGCCAGAAGACCCCTTAGGAGCAAGGATGGCAAGACTTCCTCTCACATACTTTGGACATGTTATCAGGAGGGGCCAGTCCCTGCCCTTCGGGACAACAATAATGGTGATGGGCAGAAGAGGGTGGGTTGCTGTGAGGCAGAGCGGACCCAAGGGTAGGTACCAAAACACCAACAGGACTCGGGATCCACTCAAAGGCACTGGGCTGGCGGCTTTTTCAGACTGGCTTCTTCTCCTTTGGCATTGTTAGCTGCCACGGGAGCAAACGACCTCAGAGTGACCTTCGCACAGTGGACCGACAGCAGATCGGGGCTCTGGTAAAACCTGCTGCTCCCTGAAATTCCACAGGCATAGCTTCAGCCCCATCACCACAGGCACACCATCCCAGTATGATCATCTGACACTCTGACAGGGTGTGTGTGTGTGTGTGTGTGTGTGTGTGTGTGTGTGTGTGTTAGTGAACTTACAACAAACTGCCTTCTCTCAAATGAGAGGGCTGAGTCAAGACCCTCGTCCTGCATCAGAATGGGGCTTGACCCTGGATGGCGATCAAAGGCCCATCTGTGAGTCCTGCCCCAGGGGCAACCTCAGTGGACAGCGCCTCCCGCTGACTGTGGTCTACAGGTGGCTGAATGACCTTGAAGAGATGCTGTGGCAGTCATGGACTCATGCCAATTTCATGATTGGGAGTCTAGGGGTGGAATCTAGCCTGTCAATCTGGAGATAACCAATGAGGTCTCTGTGTGGGCATGGCTTTCTCCTGAGAATTCTGGGAAGCCTCGCAGTGTATAATCCTTTCCCTTATACCCATATGTGTGTTTATGAGTTTGCTTCTCTAATCTACCCAGACGAAGGCAAATGCCAGCTCTGGGAGATCCCATCATAAGTCAGGCTTCCAGAGCCCTAACAAGCATAAGAGGGTTCTCTGAGATGCACTGGCAGACTCAGCATTGGGCCTCGGTGTTTGGAAGCCACCGTGTAGGGAGAAAAGCAAAACTTTGAGCAGTTGGGCGATTTCATGCTAGTTCTCATTCAAATTGGGGGCATCTGATTTGATACATTCTTTCTCATAACTAGTCAACAGTTCAGGATGCTAAGTTCTTCAATCGGAATGGGGTGTCTAGCTTTTTAACATTCTTAATTTTGCAAGTGGAATGGATAGTTATTTTAGATGCACTCAACCCGATAATCATTTGTAGAGCCCCAGGTCTGGGCTGGGTCCTGCAGTCAGCATTAGGGAATGGAGATGCTCGAAGGGTTCAGTGCCATCCTGAGAGTGCCTAGAATGGTCCCTGGCCGAGGCACCGAGGGCTCCTCAGGAGGTTGTACCCTGAGTGGGGGAGGCAGGTGGGCTCAGGCCTCTGCCATCAGGTCTAGTGAATGCTCTTTATTCAGAAGGATCTCTGAGAAGGGGGCAGGGAGAGTGCTCAGAGGTCCCTGCAGCAGAGCAATAAAGATAAGGATGGTTACGGGCAGGCAGAGAGAAGACAAGTTACAGAGACTCGTCTGCTAGGGGTCAGGAGCCACAGGAGGGGCCTGGAAAGCTGAGGATAGGTGGAGAGGAGCCCAGAGAAGTGTGCGGACAGTGCTGCCCCTCCAAGAACACTGACCTCCAGTTTCTCTTTGCAGTCCTCCGAGGTGAAACAGGTTTTGCGCCAGGAGACAAAGTGCAGCTCCACACACTCTTGACAGCCACTCGCTCCGCCTCTGACATGCCTTGGTGAGAAACAGTCTGCTGGTGTGGAATGAAGCTTTTCTGGATTCTAGCCCAGTCTGCCTCCTTGTCTACTTTGGATGATGAAACCATTCTAGAAGCAGATGCCATGTAGGCTGGGAAGGACTGAAGGCTGGTGTGGTAAGTGTGGTTGTCTGTGAGCGACAGTTCTTTCAGCCCCGGGAGTTCTCCCCTTTGCCACAGTCCCTGACACATTCTCTCCAGCAAACCAGCTTTGCTTATTTACCTATCACCTCCCTGCCATCCTATCGTTCCTCATCAGGCTCAAGGCACACTGCCCTAGAGTGGGGTCTGACTCACTGAGACCCTGAATTGCAGAGGAGGACTGCCCATGGGCTTTCCGAGACTCTCAAGCATTGCCAGAGCAGACAGCCTTATCCTTCCTCAGACTACCTTTAACATAAAGAGGGGAGGTGATGTCTGCCTTTCTCTGACTTCACACGGGGAGAGTGAAATGCCAGCATTAGCATCAGGTGCTCAAGGCAGGTTGCTACCAAGGTGAGGTCAGACACGCCTCTGTCCTCCAAACTGCCTTGGTAGTTATGACACCAACCAGCCCTCCTGCAGCACTCTTTACTTCTCTGCTGGGTTCAATAATTCATTGCAAATGGCATCACAGAACTCACACCATACAATGATAACAAAGTTCACTAGGGAAGAAAACGGGCTTCAATTCAGGATCCAGTTGATCAGAATAGCTTCTACTCTGCTGTGCCTGCAGGCAGGACTCTGTCTGGCCATCAGCCCTTATCCTGTTGGGCAATGTGGTACTGCTCTTTGGGGCCTGCCAATAAAGGTCCCAAAGACAGCCCCTTCTGACAATCAGCCTCAACCCCAAAGGCACTCAGCTCTGGCTCTGTGTCAGTAAATCCAGCTGCCCCAATTACGTGCCTGGAGGCAGCCCACTCCACAAACGAGCCTCCTCCCCGAAGCCACCCAGCATTCCTAGCTCCATGGGCTGCCTCGTGTTCTGACTCTTGGCTCTGCTGCTGCCATTCTGCCACATCTCCAGTGTCACCGCGTTCTGTCCCTGGGTCAAGAAGGTTCAATGTGCAAGTCTAAAAACCACATTTGATTCCTGATGATGGTGGTATTCCCCCTCCTGCTTCTGAGTTGGCTCACTTTATACCCATCAGGAGGGAAAAATGGACCAATACCCAGGTGGAGGTCCAAGGTTTTAAAATCACTACTAGCCTTATTAACAATCATTTACAACTGAATCATAGAATCTTACCAACATCTTTCCCCACCCTCTCTTACTTTAAGCCCATTCCAGGGGGGAAAAGTTGTTTCATTTGCTACAAAAAGACTATGATTAGAAGAGCCATGTTAAGTAATTCCCTGCAACCTGAATAGGCATTCACCCCTAAGATGAGACTACCAGATAGGCTTTCAGTACAAGGCAGAGCCCCTTCCAACAATCTCTCCCTGTGGAACCCCCACAAACAAGGACATGCAACTCGGATGTAGGGGCTTCACAAAGGTGGTGGGAGAATCCTCATTCTCTTTTTAATTCCATTTCACCACAAACCTTTTGAAGCCCTCTCATTCTATCTACTATTAGGACTGTGTCTCAAAACGGGAAGATGATAAAACAGGATGGACTTAGGTCGATTGCAAACAGAAAACTAGGAAGAGGTGTGTGGGTTTTGCATATATCCAATGGATGCTGGTGCTCCACTGGCAAAGGCCCCCCAAAGGCTGTCATCATCACTGCTTTATGACATGAGAAAGATCCTTCAGTTTTAAGATGCTAATTTCCCACTGGTTAAAGACTCCCACCTTCGGTGAAGGGTGAACATTGTTCCCAAGAGTTGTGACATCGGTGGGAAACCCTTCTGAGGAGAATGATGCACTCAGTCCATTTCTGGGACAAGGTGACATTGTTATTGATGGCCTATTGACGGAAAGCAGCTTTCTCCCTGAGGAGTAGCTTAATTAGGCCACGTTGTAAAACCTTCACTAATCACTGCCAGAAGCACCCCTGAGTCACCAGACAATGACAAAGCTTGGCACAGAGCTCTCCCCCTGAGCCACCCCCACCTCCAAGGCGCCCTCACAGTCATCGGGGGCCTCAGACGGAGGGCACTCGTGTTTCAGCAGCACTGAGGTCTTGTGTGTGGGGATAGGAGATTTGGCAAAGGTTATTGGTGATGGTGGCACAACTTCCTGGTAACCGTGGCTGCCAATCTCACTGAGCTGTCTCCATGAAAAACCGGGAAGAGGCACCTGGTGGGCTAGTGGCATTTTACAAACTAAAACGACCCTGCAGCCGGCCTCCTTTTCAACCTCTTTTTGAAATTACACTTCCTAAATATGTATCTCTGTGTGTAAAATATCAAATAACATATTAAGAAAATCTATTCATGCCTTTATGCAAATATTCCTAGTATTTCTCTTAACTGCAAAGTAGGTGGGTGTTTACCTCTAGATCATTTTTGTAGTCAACAATTTATGCTACTTATCAACATTCCCCCTCCCCTTAGCTCACCATCCCTCCCTTCTCTGACTTCTCTCCTCCCTCGAGTGGATTTCTAGTTTCCTCTTCACCTAGTTAGAACCTGTCAACCCTCTTGCCTGTTTCTCCTTCTCTCCCTTGTCCTTTGGCTCTTGGTCACCTGCAAAGTCTGTCTTTTGGTATGAAGGTATTGTTGATTCTTTCATAACAATGCTCTCACACAATAGTTCACCTTTTGCGACTGGCTGAGTTCACTGGTTGAGTGTCAGTCCTTCAAGTCCACCCTTGCCCTGAGGAGCTTTGTGGTTGTATCATTTCAGTGTAAATTCTTGTTCTTACTCAGATATTCTCCTGTTTTGCCTCCCTCCCCCCTTAATTAGTGACAAAAACCTTGTGTCCTAATTCCTTAATACTATTATATTTTCCAGAGGAACCCTGGTGGCACCGTGGGGGTTCTGCACTGGGCCACTAACTGTAAGGTCAGCAGTTCAAAAACACCAGCTTTGCTAGGAAGAGGAAGCTTTCTACTCCCATAAAGAGGTCCAGTCTTGGCAGCCCCCAGGGCAGTTGCACTCTGTCCCATATGGTTGCCATGAGATTGCATTGGCTCGATGGCTGTAAGGGAGAGACTGCATTTCCCATGTTGCTCCACCATCTTTGTCACTGTTTTAATAATTACTAACATTACACTTGAATGAGTGCTATCATCTACTAATTTACATATTAATTTTGGACACATAAGCAAGAGCTCAGACACTGGGTGACTGCAGGCTGAATGAAGGCTTGCAAGATGTGCTTTGTCTGAAACATAGTGGAGCAACACAGTTATCTGGTCAGGTTTCAATTTGTCGCTCAGGGAAATCATGAGGCAACAAGAAGTCCAGGTTCTTGGCCTCCAAGTGCAGTGACAAGTAGCTGTAAACCATCTTAAAAAAATTTTTTTTGAGAGCTCTTACAGCTCTTACCACAGTCCACCCACCCATCCATTCACTGTGTCAAGCACATTTGTACATGGGTTGCCATCTTCATTCTCAAAACATTTTCTTTCTACTTGAGCTCTTGGCATCAGCTCACTGGCCCCTCTCCCCCACACTCATCCTCCCTTATGAACTCTTAATAACTTATAAATTATTATTTTTCTATATCTTCCACTGACCGATGTCTCCCTTCACCCGCTTTCTGTTATCCGTTCCCCTGGGAGAGGGGTTTTATGTCGATCATTGTGATCGGTTCCTCCTTTCTTCCCCCACTTTCTTCTTCCTCTCCTGGTCTTGCTTCTCTCATTCTGGGGGGTTTAGCTGTCCTGGATTCCCTGGGTTTCCAGCTCTTTTCTGTACCTGTGTACATGCTCTGGTCTAGCCAGATTTGTAAGGTAGGATTAGGGTCATGAGAGTGGGGAGGGGGAAGGAAGCATTAAAGAACTAGAGGAAAGTTGTATATTTCATCGGTGCTATACTGCGCCTGTAAATCATATTTAGAGCACACTCTGCACTCTGCCACAGTCCCCACCACTCTCTACTGCCCTCACCAAGCTGCTGCCCACCCACCCCCTCCCTGATTCCTCTCTGCACTGAGTCTGCAATCCCTTGACGTGATGTCTCTGCCACTAGCATCTGCACAGGATACCACCAGGGCATAATTTCTGTTGACTTGTTACCCCTGGGCCTCCGTCTGAAATCAGGCTTCTCAGACATAAGGATACTTTTGCTGGGTGACGGACGTGCTGTTGAACCAGTTCTGACTCATGGCAGCTCAATGTACAACAAAAAAAGAACCCTTCCCCAGCCCCAGACTGTGCTCACCACGGTTATGTTTGAGCCCATTGTTGCAGCCCCGGTGTGCACCCATCTCGCTGAGCGTCTTCCTCCTTCTCGATGCCCCTCTCTTTCAAGCACGATGTCCTCCAGGAACTGGTCTCTCCTGCCATCTCCCCTCGGTGGAGCAGTCTGGCTGTATCCCTAAGACCAACTTGTTTGTTCTTTTGGCAGGCCATGGGACATTCAACATTCTTCACTTGCACCGTAGTTCAAATGCTTCAATTCTTCTTCCGTCTTCTTTATTCCACATCCAACTTTCATAGCCATAGGAAGCTAGTGAAAATGCCGTCTTGGGTCAGTTGCGACCGACCTCAAAGTAACATACTTGCTTTTCAATGCTTTAAAGAAAGAAGCCTCGTGCAACAGAGTCACTCAATGTAGTGTGCTGTTTGATCTCGTCACTGCTGCCTCCATGGGAGTTGACTGTGGATTCAAGCAATTTGAAATCCTTGGTTATTTCGATCTTTTCTCCATTTACCATTATCATGCTGTTATCTGCTGGTCCACGGGTGAGGATTTGGGTCTTCTTGACATTGGGTTGTAACTCACACTGCAATTGCACACGCGATCCTCGAGCTTCATCAGCCAGTGTTTCAAATCCTTCTCGCTATCAGTAAGCACGGCTGTGTCATATTCCCACTACCAACCAGCCTCTCAGTGAGGAGGCCAGCACAGACGTTTTGCTGGTGCAGAAGAGGTGCTGGAAAATACATGTTGGGTGAGTTGAGGCTAAGACATCCCCTTACACTTCTGCCACTGCTGCTGTCTTATCCAGGCCACCAGTTAGGTTCACACACCTGAGTGCAGCAGTGAGCAGATATGACCCAGCTGTCACTGTCTCCATTTCTTCCTTTGGCCTCTGGGAACTTGGTCCTCCTCCTGCCTCCTACTTCACAGGCCACTGGCCTCGATTTCACTGACCTCCAACAGACTGCACCAACCTCACAAGGGTGTCAAAAGTCACCTTCTCAAAGGTGCCCCCTGAAATCCCTACATGCAATAACTTCCCCTGGAGAGGGACAGCAAGCTGGATGAAGAGCAGTGTTGGTGGAAAAAGAAGGAGGACACGGGGTGAGACTAACGCAGCGACTGCCGCAAAGGGCTCATGGCAGCATAGCAGGAATGGCGAGGCTGTGCTGGGTCTCGTTGCTCATCAGGCGGCGATGCTCGGAACTGACCAGACAGCATCGACCCTAACAACCCACCACCAGCCCACTGCACTCTGTCCTTAGCCCGATTCCTCCTCGTAGCCAGGGTCGCCTGCCATGCCGGCTGACTCTGCCAGTTAGAAAGCTCCATGAAAGCAATGGCTCCTTTCCTTTCCTTCCAGGCTCTTTTCCATCCACAAGGTCTGCCATGTGGTCCTTGTCCCATTTACTTCAACAAATGTCTGCAGTTTATAGTTTGATGAGGGACCCAGGGGACGCTGTGAATGCTTAACCACAAGGCTGGCCGTTCAATCCCACCAGCCTCTGCGGGAGACAGAGGCCGTCTTCCCCCATAAAGGTTTCGGTCTCGGAAACCTTATAAAGGAAAGGGCTTGGCCATGGCAGTGCCTTTACTATGAGAAATGAGAATCCAGAAATTATCATGTGGCTTAGGAGGTGGTAAGTGCAATGGGGGAGGGGAAGGGAGGAAAATGGAGCCAGGCAAGATTGACTAGGAGCACTGAGGTGGAGGTGGTTGCAATTTTTTTTTTTAAGTGTGGTCAGGGAAGGTCTAGGGAGAAAGAAGTATTTTAGCCAGCACTTGGGGGAATGAGCGAGAGAGCCATGCAGGGATCTCGGGAAAGAGCCTTCCAGGCAGAGGGATCAGCTAATGCCCAGGCCCAGAGGCAGGAATATGTTCACGAAGCAGCAGGAGGGTCAGAGGGAATGAAGTGCTGTGTGCAAGAGGAGAATACAATTGCCAGAGGTCAAAAATGGAACCAGGAGCCCATGTTGTTATTTAAAATCAGCTTCAGCCAGATACCACCTACAAACAAGAAAACGTACTGTTAGAAGTGTACAGTTGATTGGATTCAGTTCATTGTGTAACAGGGAGCTTCAAAAAGTTCAAATTCAAGGAAAATTCAATTATCTTTTCATTTTCCAGGAGCTTGTTGAAGCCCCTTCATATCCCAGATCATCGTTGCTTCCATCAAGATGTAGAACATTCCCATTATCCTCAAATTCCTTCTACATCCCATCCCGTGCCCCAGGCTGCCACTGCACTCATTTCTAGAGGGACTTCAAGGTGCCTGTTCTAGAATCCCTCTTAAATGGAATCAAGCTGTCTACTCTCTTGCGTCACTTTGTGCTTATTATAACAATTTTGAGACTTCACCCATGTGTGTGTATCACTGGTCTATCTTTTTAGTCTGAGTATAATATTCTACAACCGATGTGGGTTGTCGGCAGTGTTTTGCTACTGTGAACGTGTGTGTAAAGGTCCTTGTGTAGCTATGCTTTAATTTTGCCTGAGTATACACTTAGGAGTGAGATTTCTGAGTTCCAGGTAAATATGTCCTTAGGCTTTATAAGAAAGTTCCAGATGGTTTCACAGAGAGGTGGCACATTTTCTGTCCCCACACAATTATTATTTAAAAAATTTTCTTAGTAACCCAATAGTCATTACTTTTATGTTTAGATCAATCAAGGGTTTGGGAGAAAGAATGGACGTGATCTGCTTTGTATTCTAAAAGCCTCTTTGCTGTGCTGAAACTAGAGTATGGTGCATCTGGTGGGACAAACTATGGACTCAAAGACACCTCAGGAGACAAAGGTTGGCCAGGCTTGGCCAGGCTGGGTTGAGAGGAGGTGGTGAATAGGGGTCAAAGGCTGGAAGTATTTAGAAGCAAGGTTTCCTGGAAATGTACATCCATCCTTGATGAATGATACAGAACTTTAAGGAAAGTTGTTACTATTCTCATGAAGCAGTGGTGGTTCTGTGCTGGAATCATCATTCTCCACGTGGAAGAGCTGGGCTCCATTCCCAGCCAGGGGGCTTCAGGCTTGTCAGTGCAGGTCTCTGTTGTGAGGATGCAGGGTAAGTCCCACTGAAGCTCTCAGACGAAGATGGGCCAAGAAGAAAGACCTGGCCATCTACTTCTGAAAACTTGCCGATGAAAACCCTGTTGCCACAACACTCTGAGCTAACACCAATCACGTGGCTGATTGTACGTGTCTGTGGCTGATTTGAGGACAACCAACCACATTGCTTTTCTCTGCAGACTCAGGAGAGTGTGGTGTTCCTTGGGTTGAAGGGTATGCACAGAACTTGCCTGCATTTGTCCCAGGCGTCACTACAGAACTGATATAAAGTATTTGTCCTATTTAAAAGTCTATTCTTCATTTTAAGATTTAACCCTCTGACTGTAATTCTTCTAGCATGGAAGCCCCAAACACCACTTGTCAACCCACCCATGCACCTCAGGACCGATTAAAAAGAAAGCAAACTCAGCACGTTGCATGGTGCACTCTGTCGGTTCTAAGGGGCCTCATAAATGCATGTCTCTGCCGTGGCCACTCCAGCTAAAGTCCAGCCCTTCGTGATTTGTGGCTGGATGCTACTTTTCATGCCAGATTTATAAACTGAACTCTTCTTCTTTTATGTAATACCAACTTTGTACTCCAGGCAACGAGACTGCAAATTTATTGTCGCTGAATCGTTACCTTGAAAGAATGACATCAATGCAAAGTGATTGCCTGTTAGCCTCCTTCGCCAATGAATTCTATTTCGTTTTTCAAGGGAGGTACTTATGAGGTCACCGGGTAGTATATATTCAGAGATCTCAAAACGAGGAGGAGCAGGTTGGAAGTCTGGATAGCAGAAGTCAAAGGAGAAGAGCCACTTCCCCTGCCAGCCATGTACCAGCTGGCCTCCTGCTTCCTCTTCATCGGCTTCTTGACTCCGCTCCTTGCTCTTCCCATCCCGGACTTCGGGGAGGGGTCCCCTCACCTCTCAGGTAAGATGAGGTTTTTCTCTCCAGGTTATTCTTGAGTCTTCAAGGGTTCTCAGGGCAAGAATGGGGGTTTTAATGGAGAAGGGTTGTGTTACCTTTAATTTTGTAACCATAAGATGAACGAGGATTCGTGTTTACTGAAGTCTCGCTAGAGTTGTAATTCCACCTAGGCAATTATTACAAGATTCTCACTGGACATTTTAGGGTGGTCATAGGCATGTTTTTCCCCCTACTAAAATGTAAGAGTAGGAGGACAATTGAATGTGTTACCTCTGTAACTCAAAATTGTGTTTTATTAACTTTAAAATATTGCAGCAAATTTCCCATAACTTTAGCTTTTATTTTACATCAACTGATCAAATGCAGAACTGGCTGTCCCTATCATAGATTATTGGTATACTTTTTTCCCAGATAAAGAGCGACCAGCTGATACAAAAGAATGTTTTTAAGTCAAAAGTCATAGCTAGGAGTGTCCCAGATTTCCAAGTACACTGATCTTTTCTTTTTGATTTGTGTCATTCAGTCCAAGTCTAAATTGGATTGAGGGGGGGAAAGTATCAGCCAAGTAGATACTTACCCTAATTTAGCTGAAGAAATGAATCATGGGGGAAAAAAACCCTAGAGTTTATCTTAATTTCAGATTTCTTTTTAAAGTAAAGGGAGAAGGATTCTTCTAGGCCACTGATTCGATCATTTCCAGCCTTTAATGCCCTCTCCAGGCAGGCTTCTGGTCATTTTGAACACTATCCACCATGCTGCATGATCGGTCAATTTCTAGAGCCACTGAGCACTAGGGCCACTGAGGGTCAACTAGCAGGTAAATCGTGATCAGAAATAAGCGTTCACCTCACTGAATTGTTGCTACTCACAGAGGAACAGTGAAAAGCAAAAGGAACCCAAGAGCAAACATTAAGATCTTACCTGCAGGCGAGGCACTGAGCTGCTGACTGCAGAGTCAGCAGTTTGAACCCACCTGCTGCTTTGCAGGAAAAAGATGAGGCTTCCTGTTCCTGTGAAGCCTTGCAGCCTCAGAAACCCACAAGGGCAGTCTTACGGTGTCCTTTAGGGTGGCTCAGATCCAGAATTGACTCTGCAGCAGGGGGTTCTGATCGATTGTCATCTTTTCAAATTTACATGTCATTGTTAAGATTAAACCAGAGAAACTAAGATGATATAAGTGTAACAGCTCACTTGAAAGTTCTAGCACAGGTGGCAGCTTATTTTAGAATATCCGCCTCTCCTTCGTATCTCCATCATGACATAAACACTCCTCTGTGGCCAGACGTTCACAGAATTTCATTGACATTCTTCAGAACGATTGTGAATGTACTCAGCTGGCTTTCTCCTGGTTTGCTCACTGGTTTCCTATCAAGGTTGTGGCTAATACTCTGCAAGTCTGTGACATGCTAGTATCGATGTGGCTTCCAGTCTGACTCCTGGGGTTTCCAACCCTAACTTCGCAGCACTGTCCACACGCCCACGTACCCTACACCTCACACGCCTCATCTCAGACCGTGCATGCACTTTGTAAGCACGTAGGGAGGCCTGGGGGCCCAGCAGTTAAGCACTCTGCTGCGAATCAAAATGTTGGAGGTGTGGGCCCACCAGGCATTCCACGGGAGGAAGAAGTGGCAGGTTGCACAAGATTGTCTAACTTTGGGACAGTTCTGGTCTGTCTTCCTGGGCTGCAGAGCTGTGCAGACAGTGTTACAGACACTTACAATTTACCTCACGTACTTACTGTCCACCTTATATATACTTCACATCACTCATCTTACATACAGGCTCATCATACACATCACCCATGCTTAGCAAAAACCGTCTACATCTTTACCATCAATCTAATATGCCAGTTAGGCCACCACATTCCACACTGACCTATTAAGCCCCTTTAGGATTATTTTAAAGCAGATTCTTAAATGTGTTATTATTTGTATCTAAATCTTGATGTTCAGGATGAGGTGTTGCCACCCTATTTGCTTTCTAGAATGGGAACAATCTCATCTGTTAGAAAACTACTCCTCTGATTTTACCAGCCACATACAGGCAAAAGGCAGCAGGCAGTGGTCGGTCAAAAGAATGAGGAAAGACCTGCTTTTTGAGCTGAAACTATTTTCAGAGATGCCCAAGCACAGGCTGCTCTGACATGAAAGTGGTAAAGCAGTGGGCCCCAGTCCTATAAGCGACTTCCTATTTTACTGGTTTGTACTCTGTTAAGTTCCCATCACTCTACTGAAATGCCACCGACCAATCATAAATGGAGCCTCTGAACTTTTCCTAATATCCCCACTGGCCTTGGCACCTATCCCTAGAGACACATGAAGGGCAGAATAACCAAGTGGGCACTGAACTGAGTGACTGCTGTGTGATTTCTCTTGGCAGCCCCTGATGAAGATGCAAGATGGACTTCCAGTGAGGCACAGAGAGCTTCCCTTCTGCCAGTGCTGCCAGAGATGCTGAGTGCACAGATTGCTGCTGGTCTTGGGAAACCAGGTGAGGAGATAAGTATGTGTTAGAGATTGTCTCAGGGTACTGCTGCTCAACCTACCTTCCACTCCCACTTACTAAATGAGGAAAACTGCTATCATGAAAGATAAAAGTTGAGCTACGTAAATCAATCATGCAACTCTTTCTCCTTCTGGCCGAGAGGTTCCCTTAGCTCGTGTGGAGTTTTGCTTAATGTTTTTCCTTTTCCCCAGGAACTCTTTGTGAATGCTGTATGGTGCTTTTTTTTTTGTATGACTTTTTGTTTGGGGGGAGACCTTATTCCAGCTTCTAGAGTACATGATTAAATCCTGGTTTCTTACTACTAATGTAAGCCAGTGACTTAATCTTTCTGTACTTCAGTTTCTTAACCAGTTAACAGGAACGATCAAAAGCACCTCGCAGGGTTACTGTGAAGGATTGGTGAGAACATGCAGGCACCAGGTTCAGGAGGGTCTCACAAAAAGGAAGGGGCTAGGTGTCGGCTGTTACTGGAATCTCTGTGCATGTATTCTTCGAAGCACTGGTACAATACTCAGGAGGGTTCTGAAAATGACATGGAACATCTCACCTGACATTCCTGAACAGAAAAGCATCCCCTTTACTGTCACCTATGTCTGTTCCACCACTGAAGTGCTAATAGCGTCAGTTGCAGGGAAATGATGCACCTTTTGTGAGCTCCACAGATAAGAACAAGAAGGTGTCTGCTTGCATGAGAATAAATCCAGCGGGAGAAGAGGTTCTCAACCTGTGGGGCAGAACCTCTTTTGGGGATGGAACGACCCTTTCACAGGAGTCATCTGATTCGTAACAGGAGCAAAATGACAGTCATGAAGTAGCAACAACAATGATTTTAAGGTTGGGAGAATCACCCATGCCCAGAGATACCAGTAACAACATGAGAAACTATATGAAAAGTTCTCAGCATTAAGAAGGTTGAGAACCACTGAGCTAGAGGGTGAGAAAAAGAAAGAGCACACATGGGGCCCGATCTAGTGGTATTCCACTCTGTTTTATGTGAAAGGATTATAAAATGGAAACAGAGATCGCATGGTGAATCTGTTTTTCAAATATTATTTTCCAGAACCAAGAACCAGCAGTTCCCACTCAGGAGGAATGACAAGAAATGTAAGTAACTCAATGCATGAAAATTAGACTTGGGAAGTTGGACAGTCTATATCCAACTGAAAAGGATTCTAAATTCATGAACTAAAGAGTGTTCTTGGCAAGCGGATCCTTGGCATGAACGAGAGAAATGTTCTTGGTGGAACCCATCATTTAGAATAATGGGCCAATCAGTGTTATTTTAAAAGTATTCATTTTTCCAGATTTTGATTCATGTAAATTTTAATGCGTGAAGCAGTTACCCAGTGGTGGCTAATTGGTGTAAATTATTACAAGTGAAAAGAGAATGAAGCATAGATATGGGCCGGCTTTCAAGTTTCTGACCCAGTTGTGCTGCTGCTGTATTTCGACCTGTGTCCCTGGACCCACAGCACCAGTATCACTGGGCAACTAGGGGAAAAGACACTCTTAGACCTGCCCAGGATGTTTGTCCTTTAACAAGCCCCCCAGGTGATTCACATGCCTGGGAGGGAAAAAAGTCCTGCAATGTAAGATGCCAGTAGAGGAATGGCAGTCTGGAAACATTGAGATGGAAGACATACACTAGACACAATATCCAAAAAATTACATGGATGTAAAAAAAACTGTAATTGGGCATGAACTCAAAATGGTATACACTTAAGAAAACATACATCAAAGAAAATGCTGAGTACTCTGGCTCTTGGTGAACCAGGGTGTCAGAACAGGGCTGTGCTCTGGGGGGCTTGTAATGGCCGATATAATGGCCTACTTTGGAAGTAGGCTGCCAGGCCTTTCTTTTGGGTGCTACTGGGTGGACTTGAATCTGCAACCTTTCACTTAGCAGTCAGTCTGCTAACTTTTTGTCCTACCCAGGGATTCTTGTACAATAACCCACTGCCTCTGAGCTCATTGCAACTCACAGTGAAGCTGTAAGACAGGTTTCCTAGGCTGTCAATCTTTACTGGTGCAGACTGCCACATCTTGCTCCCATAAACAGCTGCTGGGTCACCATCTCTGACTTTTCAGTTAGCATCGGGCGCGTAACCACGGTGCCACCAGGGTTCCTTTGATAATGACTCTAACTCCAACCAAACTCACTGCCATTGCGTCATTACTGACTCAGAGCGACCCCCTATGGGCTTCCAAGACTGTAACTCTTCATGGGAATAGGAAGCCCAGTCTTTCTCCCTTTGAACTGCCGACCATGCCGATTGCAGCCAACATGTATAATTTAAAAGGACATTTTAAACACTTAAAAGACTTACCACCTGGCAAAAAAGCATAACTGTGTGATTCCTAGGGGGGTTTATGAATATCCTAGTCCTACAAGCCTTTCAAGTGCACCTCCTGTCATCTTAGACGAAAGACCTAAGCAATCACCCATCCCTAACCCTTTGGAGCACAGTTCTACTCTGACCCACAGGGGTCACCACGAGCTGGAGTCCAGTGGACAGCAACTGGTTATGTCTTGACACGGGGACAGTTCTATCCTACCCCGGGGGGTCGCTATGAAAAGGCATTGACTCTGAGCAGTGAGTTGGGTCAAGATGCCTTTTTCATGCAGGACTCACTTCACTAACTTAACCTAGTGCTTGTTTGAATTGTTTGGGTTTCAGGCTCTCTCTGGACAAGACTCTAAAGTTTTACTGAGAGATCTTTTGGTTGGAACCAGGAAACAGTCAAAGAAATATGAGACTCCCTCTGAATGCTTCTGGAAATACTGTATCTGAGGTGAAATATGCATCTGCTACTTAACCAGAAATAGCTATCTTAGAAAATGAAAATGCTTGCTTTGAACACAGCATAAGAGAAAAACGTAGGCAAACTATACTGTTATTATTTGGGAAATAAATCCTCTATGTTTTGCAAATAAACATGTGAGTGGTTGTTTTACTTATAAATATATCCTGAAAATTTATAATTCTACTGTCCTTTAATTAATCTTCAGTAAAATCAAAACAAAAACAACTTTTGAAAATGTAGAAGGCTAATACATGAACAGAAAGAAGCTAGTGATATGGAGAAAGGAAATTCGTATGTGTTCAGGCTCCACCTTTCTGAGCTCCCTACAATGTTAACACCTGAAAATTTCAATCTTTCCACACTGGAGCCTGCTGGTGCACAGGCATTTGTTATAGGGAAAAATTCCTCTTTAACTTGCTTAGAGACAGATAGGAAGAAGGGAGAGAGAAGAAAGCTGAGGGGCAAGAGCTTAAGATTATAGAAGGAAAGAAATAGTGGTTTATCAATTTAAAGAACACATGAATATATGCCAGTATACATTTACAAGGGGATATCCCTCCCAAAAAAGATTTTTTTCAAAGCTATGTATCTTTTTTTTTTTTTTTTTTACAAAATCTTGTCACTTTCAAAGTACTCTCCATTACACTTAATACATCTGTCAAATCTGCAATTCCGATCTTGGAAACATTTTTCAAACTCCTCAGTTTGGATGGCTGACAGCACCTCCCTTGTTTTTTACTTCACCTCTTCTATGTCATCAAACTGCTGTCCTTTCATGTCCTTCTGCATTCTCAGAAACAATGTCGCATGGAGCAAGGCCAGTTGAGGAAGGGGCCTGGGCAAAAGAGGCATGCTATTTTTTTTTGGCCCAAAACTGGTGCAGTGAGATGGCTGTGTGTATTGTTGTGGTGGCAAAACCAGTTCCCTGTCTGCCACTTTCGTCTGTTTGCGAAGTTGACTGATGTCCAAAATGACAGTTGTCATCAATCGATATTCTGAGTGTTTCCCACTGGGCTGTATTTGTAAACTGTGTCAACATCACAAGAGCTTCTGCGGCAGTTTTCCTAAGCAGCAAACAAAATTTCACAGCCACATGTGATGAATCTGCTTAAATCAGTCACCACACACATACACACAAAACAAGATTTGAGCAAAACTGCTTTTACAAAAAAATTTACTGTGACCAGAGAGAACCTTCCCAGGTGACGTTATTCAGTGCACTAACTTAGAGAGAGTTGCCTGATTCTTGCCAGGTGAGGGGAAATGCATGCTACAAAAGCTCCACTTCACTCAGTGCAATTCTATTTTTTAGGGGGGGTACCCCCCTTGTATATTTGATTAGCACATTTAGATAAATGTATTTTGGATATGTACAGAATAGGGAGGGGGCTTTAAAAAGTTCCTGGGAAAATGGAATTAAGAGATAATGGAACTTTCCCACAAGTCTTTGGAAGCCCCTGGTAGATGGTAGAAGTTTCTCAGAGTCGGTGTGGCTCCCAGGCCAACTCCTGTGGGCCAGACTCTTGTGATGAGAAACCTCCTGACTTGGGCCTGTAAGAGCAGTGAAGTCTGCACTGGTCTTGTCCTCAAACACCACAGGTCTCTTGTGGAGTAAAGACTGATCAAGTATCCACCTTTCCTAATTTCAGGCACAAGAATAAAGTCATAAGGCAAAGGCTTTTACGCTCAGAGAATGAAGGTGTAGTTATAAGCATGTTGGCATCGAGTACAGCGACGATAATGCTATGGAGAAATTCAACTAGTACTAATCTAAACCCGATTCTTGCGCCACAAAGCTATTTAATTCTAATGATTCCAGAAAGACCTGAGAGGTGGAATTCCATACTAGTAAAATTCCCAGATCCCTTGCACATCGATTGTATTTGGCAGTGACATTTTAAGGGTGGAGCCTGTGGAGTCAGATCCTGTCCCGGGCCAGGTAGCTCAGCTCCCTTTCTCTCAGTACCCGTGTCCTTCTCTGTAAAATGGGGAGAGTAAGTGCTCATTTCCCTGCACAGAAACTTGCATCAAAGCCCATAGAAGAGGCCATGCTATAACAGCATACACACACCCAAGTGGTACTGGGTTCTTCTTGCTCTTACTTTGTTACAGAAAGGTGCAAAGAATCAAAAAAGGCAAAAAGGTAAAGAACCCATTGGCTTTAGGATTTCGATGAAAATTTCCATGTCTAGATCTTGATGCCACTATTCACCATCAGATTCTATAGAGCACAGGCTCACTCCAGAGTCTGTAAGAGTGTTCCGCAAAGCTTTGTACATTTAGTAAAGTCATTAGCTTTAAAATTAACAAAGAACTCAGAAGCATAGATCCACGTACATGCTTCACACAGCCCAGTGAGGATTACATAAAACAACAGACCTGAAAATACCTCTGCGAGTCCTACACACAATCGGTGCTTCCAACTAGAAGTACTTGAATAGGAGGGTCTTTTCTGACCTTGCTGGTGTTGTTACTGTTGCTGATTGGCTCCAGCGGCCAATTCCAACACAGAGGCACCCCACTGAGAGTCTACCTGCCTCTGGCAGTTTCTAGGCTGTAGTCTGTCCAGGAACAGACAGCCAGGTCTTCTTCCCTTCATGGGGAGTATCTGCGTGGGTTCAAAGAGCTAGCCATTTAGTTAGCAGTGGAGTGCTGCACCACTGCAGCATTAGGGTCCCTTTAATATCATAGCAGACATCACATATTATCTATTATATCTATTATGTATATAAATGTGTACTAGATCAATACTGGGCAAAATTTGAAAAAATTTTGAAAATAGTAAAAAAACATTTTATCAAGCTTCACATGCACAGTTTCTTGTTTTTGCTTTAAAAAGGTACCTAAAATAATAATCATTGAAAAGAAGTAGATTCATGCAGTAATTATAAATTCAGTTAAAAAATTCAATGTGGATCTAATTTACTTGTGAATTATACTAAAGGCTCAATTAATTGCAAAACTACCCCATTCACAGAGCAATAGTTTTTCATAAGTCCTGACCACTTTATCTAAGAAATGACAGTACCTTGAATAACATTTTGGTAACTATAAAAGCCTATAAGGTATATTTTTATTACACTTTCCATGATGACTAGAGAACGTTACAAAAGTGAACCACAAAGTGGAGCGTGGGGAGAGCCCCCTGGGGTGGGAGTTGTCCCCTGCTGTCCTTGCCCATCCCTCGTCCTCCCTTCACAGCAACAGCAGTAACATCACAGGGGTCCCAGCTCTGACCTGCTTCCAATGGGTGAGGGTATGAATGTGTCCATAGGTGTGACTAGCACCAGTTTCACATGAAGCTCAGTGCAACACGCCCCCTCAGGTGTGTTCTATGGCAGAGGAAGATGCACCTTTCAGAGGAATGAGTCTCCAGAAACAATGGGCAAGAAGGGTTTTGCATGGCAGGAGAGCAGAGGTTAGAGATATGCACAGGGTTGTGCAGCCGACCCTCTGGCTGCTGCAAGGGCATACAAATGACACACATGGACAATATCCAGGCTGGTTACATTTTTAAAACTGGATTTTACATTAAGAGCAAAAATTACAATACAACTTAACCACTATAACAAGGCTCCAGAAATCACTTAACTATGAATATGATGTTCTTTAATCACAAAGCATGTATTTGCACAGGAATGCTTAATGTTAGAAAATTCCAAGAAATTTCAAAAGGCAGCATTTGGAAATGATCTGATGATATAAGGTAAAATTACCACCCAGGAAAATATTACTTTAACAAGAAGATCTGAGCTTGTGCGTGTGTGGGAGTCGTGTATGTGTCAAGGTCCAGCAGTTGACCCAGATACAGAGGTTAAATTCCCCACTCAGTATCAAGATGCATTTACAAAAAATTATAAAACTTCAAAGGAGAAGGAAATGTTTTCCTAAAATAAATGATAATAAAAAATTTTAAACAAAGAAAGGGCAAAATTAGTCCCTGGCATGTAATCGGAGCTACAAGGTTACTGTGACCTTCATTTATTTCCATTTCCTGATCCCCTCAGGTGTGCGTCTCCTCCATTGTCCTAAGGCTGAGAAGGACCCTTGACTTCTCTAAAGAGCACCCGTAAAAAGCTAGCTTAGCAAGTAAACAATCACTCACTTCTTAAAGGATGACTGAAAATGGCTCAGAGAGCATAGGCCTTCCATGGTAGATGTTGCAGTCTTCTAGGCTATAGCTACAGGGCGCCCAGGGCTGCCTCGCTCACTGCTGGGCCCTTCCGAACATTGGCCCCACTGACTAGCAAAAAAAAAAAAAAGGTTTGTCAAGGCAGTCCTCCAAAAGAGATACCTCTTGTGTGTAAAAGACTTGGGAAGAAAGTGAACCTTGATCAAACCTCAGTTGGTTTTTCTAAGACTGGGCACTTAAGACCACCACCAACTTTTACATAGACTTTGAAGCTTTTTTGTTTTTGGCCTTTTTTTTAAAGCTTCCAAATGGGGCAATTTCGTTTGTTGAGATAGAAGTTTTTTCATTTTAACATTTGACATGCAAATATCAATTAAAACTCTCAAAAGGATAAAGCCATGCCAAACTTCTTAGTTTTTTTTGTTTTTTTTTTTGTGGCATCACTGCCCTGGTGGGAGTAGCAAGCCCAGCCTTGCTGCTGTATTTGAACTGTCAACCCTGTGGGCCGCAGTCCCACAAACTACCACTAAGCCACCAGGGCTCAGCCCAAACTTCTTAGTTTTTAAGATAAGGCTTCAGGGGTTTCAGTGGATAGTAAAATGGAAGGGTAAGACATCTATAAAAATGGCTGGTAAGAGGAGCTTATGCCGGGGACTCAAGTAGAAAATGTTTGGAAGTGAATGTGGCAACCTGTGTACAAGTGTGCCCGATACGAACGATGTATTGAATGCTACAAGAGCTGTAAGAGCCCCCAATAAAATCTATTATTTAAAAAATGGATGGTAAAATTCAACTCTAAAATAATAGTATTTACCGAAATACTAATGGGTGATATACTTGAACACTGGTAAATACTCAAGTGACTTGTGCTGTATAAGGAGAGAAAACTGGAGTACCGGCTTAATTTTCAGGGGAAGCACCAAATTGTGACAAGCCTAGGTAAATCAACAGCAACCACTGTGAGAATTGTATGGAGAAACGGTGGGATTTCTTCAAGGGCTCTCACGAGGGGAAAATGGTTTATGTAACAACACAATAAACTAGAGAGAGGTTTGGGGCTCATTCAAACTCTACATGTAATCATTCATTTTGGATGACACCTGAAATAATGTTCTGCTGTGCACATACCTCGTTGCAGACTGTCCGATCTCTTCAGAAGGCAGCCATCCAAAAAAAAAAGGGGGGGGTGTCTAATTGACACTTTTAATGCATCAGGAGCAAAGAAGTAAAATCTTCTAGATACAATGTCTGTTTGAGAAAAAAATGTTACCTACTAAAAAATAAAGAAGGAAAAGCCTTAACATTCAATAACTTCAGGGTCATTTGGGAGTCAGGAGTAACACAGAGGCCCACGTGTTTAGCATGTCCTGGGAAGTGTGTGAAGTGTATGACTGCACGGTCCCTCAAGGGTCCTCTCTGGCTGTACTCTGGCCAGGGTCCTCGGCAGCTTCCCCAATGGCGACTTTGTTTTCACTGGTGGCAGAACCCTTCAGGAAAGAACAGGAGCAGGCAGGTGACTTCATGCTTATGCCACCTGGAGGGTTTTTAAACAAGTGAAATAGACCCAGCAACCCATTTCTAGACCCACGCAGACTCATTCCACAGCTAAGCACATCCACTCAGTCCACTATTTACGACTGGGAGGCAAATGATAGCAATTGTTTGGATAGTTTCTATTTGAGGGGATTTGATCTCTCCTCAAAAGTCAGAAAGGCAGCATTGAAAAATGACCAGCCCAGCTCCTGTTTTTTGATAAGACCATATCTCATCCTTCTTCAATGGCTGGAACTCCTTTCTTTGAAATATCAGGGTGAGGTGAACTTCAATGGTCACATCGTAAGCCCTGGTATCAGACTGATTTGAACTCATGACTTTGTTCTTTTGCTTTGCTTTTAATGTCACGAATCCTCTGTCTTGATACATGTGGGATTTAAGACCGCTTCACTTGTACAGCCATGGAGACCATCGTTACTGCTGCCGCCACCACCAGCTGTCTGGACCACGGGCCCATCAAAGTATTGTTCAGGTCCATTCACAGATGATCTGAGAAAACCTCAGACAAGCAAAAGACACCTTGGTGTGTACCCTGCTCTGGTATAAATCTTGCATTTCAAGTTTTTTTCAAATATGTACTCCAAGTTGTAAAAGAAAAAAAAGAAAAAAGATCTGTATTCAGAGTCCAGTGATTAGTGTGATCTTACACCAATTATTATCTGCACCCCTTACTTTGTTGATCTGTAAACGGAGGTTACCACCACCCACCACCATGGTAACTGTGAGGGTGCGTGTTATCAGAGAGGTCAGGCAATGCCTACTAAGTGCAAAGAGTGACACTGTCATTTCTAATTGCAGTGCTTACTTGGATGTCGGTTTCCCCAGGGATGGTCTGGCTTTGAATCCAAGAGTGCACCTTGGCCAGCTCCTTGCTCTGTCCTGGGGAAAACCAGGGCTGTCCCCGTCTCATAGACTCCAGCTTTTCTAGGTCTTCTTTTAGTACGACTTCTTTAACTCTAAAACAAAACAAATCTTGATAGTCAAGCATTGAGAGTCCTGGATAAGATATGGGGTTTCTTATGCTGTCATTAAAAATATCACACACACACACACACACACACTCCAAAAACTCAGTGTCACCAGGTCAATCCTGATGCACAGGGACCACGGAGGTTTCCTAGGCTGCCACTGTTTCCTGGAGTAGAAATCCCAGATTTTCTCCTGAGGAACAGCTGAGGTAGTCAAATTGTCAACCATGTGGATCGCAGCCCAACACCTAACCACTATACCACCAGGGCTTTTCCGGAAACAGAACAAGCCTTTCTTATTTATAGCACTAAGAACAATATTATTGTGGCTTCTACCTTGTTAATATTGCATTTACCTGTATTAATAATACACATGCTAACATCTGCTAGTCATGTCTAATCTTTTCTGGACAGGAAACATCTGAATAGTGTTTGGGTGAGGCATATAGAAGCGACAGAGTCTCTTCTTCTCCTCTCACTGTTATTGAGTCAATTCTGACTCACAGGGACCCTGTAAGGTCCAAGTAGAACTGTCCCTGTGAATTCGAGGCATAAGTCTTTGAGTAGAAAACCTCATCCTTTCCCTGAAGATTTTCTTTATCTCTTGCAGTGAGAAAATGAGACAGAAAAGAACCCACACAGAGGCTTCTAGGCACTGATTCTCCACACTGCCCCAGGCAGTTAGTTGGTGGTCTTCCTCACCACCAAGTCTCTGGTGGAGAAAGCCTCTAGTCTTTTTTTTTCAAAAAATCATTTTATGGGGGACTCCTATAACTCATCACAATCCAACCTCCATCCATTGGACACCTTGGGGAGCACTGCCTTTCTTCATTTTCCTTCTGTCATCACATGTAACACATTTGTTTAGTAGTCATCTCAATGCATGTGGTACGTTGTCACTATAAATATATTTATGAAAAATTATTCTTCACTTGGCTCCAAATGAATGAGTTTTGAAATACATTTTCTAAGTGCATGTACAAAAACACTTGAAAATCTCCTGTATTACATGAGAACCAACCCACAATTTCATACGAAGACGAGTGTTCTAAGTGCTTCCTTACCTCTTTGGTACCTGATACGTCATTAAAACGCACTCAGGGGTCTGGTCTATCATTGTCCAGATGGACTCTTGGGTGGAACTGAGAGCTGTTGCTTTGTGTTGTTCGTCCAGAGATGTCTGACCATTTGGGGAGATTTCAGAAGAGTAATCATGACTAGCGGAGTATATACTGCTGTCACTGCTTCCTGCGAAGAATCAACAATAGCCACCAATTAGTGAATAACTGTTAGGCCCTGATTTGCCACACTGCCCCTGGCAGTTGCTCAGTTGGTTGGTGGTCTTCCTCACCACTAAGTCTCTGGTGGAGAAAACCTCTAGTCTTTTCTTTAAAATCATTTTATTGGGGGCTCCTGTAACTTATCACAATCCATACATCCATCCATTGTGTCAAGACTGTTGTTATATTTGTTACCATCATCATTCTCAATACATTTACTTTCTATTTGAACACTTGGTATCAGTTCATTTTTCCCCTCCTTCCCCCACCCTCTCTCCCTCATGCACCCTTGATAATTTATAAATTATTATTATTTTGTCATGTCTCACACTGTCTGATGTCTCCCTTCCCCCACTTTCCTGTTGTTTATTCCCCAGGGAGGGGCTTACATGGATATTATTGTGATTGGTTCCCCCTCGCCTTATCCTTACCTTCCTGATAACTTAACTCTACTCTCATTATTGGTCCTAAGAGGTTTATCTGTCCTGGAATCCCTGTGTTCTCAGCTCTTATCTGTACCCATGTGCATGCTGTGGTCTAGTTGGATTTGTAAGGTAGAATTGGGGTCATGAGATGGGGGTGGCATGGGTGGAGGAAGCATTAAAGAACTAGAGGTAAGGGCTGAGCCCCGGTGGCGTAGTGGTTGTGCGCGGGACTGCGGCCCACTGGGACGGAGGTTCCATTCCAGCAGTGGGGCTGGGCCTCCTACTCCCACCGCCGAAGAGCAGTGATGCCCCCCCCCCCCCCCAAAAAAAAAAAAAGAACTAGAGGTAAGTTATATGTTTCATTGGTGCTACACTGCACCCTGACAGGTTCGTCTTCTCCTTGCAACCCTTCTGTAAGGGGATGCCCAGTTGCCTACAGATAGGCTTTGGGTCTCCACTCCACACTCCCCCTCATTCACAAGGATATATGACTTTTTGCTCTTTGATGCCTGATACCTGATCCTATCAACACCTTGTGATCACACAGACTCCCACCTGGCTCTTCTGTTAAGGTGACACACCTTGCTTCTTAACACCACCCAGCATGGCTTCACAATCACTAGCATCCAGCCTCACTTTCTCATTTGCTTGTTCTAACGACAAATTTCTACCTCCCTGGGCTTAGTCTTTCTTCAATTCTCTCATCATTCAACTTAGAGACCACATTGACATTTCACTATGCTCTTTGCACTATTTTTCATTCCCTCTGACTTTTCACAACTACCAAAATATCCATTCTGATAGAGCCGAATATCAACTTGATTCTAATATAAACCCAAGCGACAGTGTATGCTGATAAAAGTCACAGATATCTGGGTAGATACCTACTAAAAACACACGACCCTCACAAGGACCGTCAACCGTATCATCAGCTATTAAGAAAAGGCTGTTTAAATGTCCAATTATAATTGTGAAGCTTCCTTGTTAGTGCTTAGACATTTAGAATTCTCTATCTTCCTGGTGAATACACCCCTTTATTATGAAATGTGTATTCCTTTGAAATTGAGTGTCTGCTATCAGTGTGACACTCTACTCTTGTTCTGATGATTATTCATAACATTTTTTCTTTTACTTTTAACCTCTCTGTGCCTTTATATTTCAAGTTGGATTTCTTGTAGCCAGAAAATACAACAAAATCTTCAAAAACTGGGACCTATGTGATGTGGGAACCCGTCCGAGAAGGAAAACACAAATATCTTTCACTAAAATGACTGCATGCTGTCAAAGGTGGAAAACTTGAAAGATTTGTAAAAACAAGGGTGTCCTGTTGAGTTCTGGCTCTCACAGGCTTCATGGTATTGTGTATTGATTTTTGACTCAAATGACAATCAAGGAGACAGATGGAAAATCAGTGAAGAGAGAAGGTATCTCACCAGGATCAACTTTTGATTTTTCATTTATTTATTTTGTTTTTTAGGCATCATTGCCCTCAGGTGGTGGGAGTAGGAGGCCCAGCCTTTGCTCTTGGGAGCCAGAATCGAACCTCCATCCCAGTGGGCTGCAGTCCCGCGCACAACCACTACGCCACCGGGGCTCAGCTCCATGACCAACTTTTATAGATTAAATTGTGCCCCCCTACAGCTGTAGAGGCCATTTGATTTGGAAATCAAATTTCCTTCGTTGTTTAATGAGTCCCTATCACTGGAGGGTATGTGCTAAACATATAAAATAGCATAAAACACACAAGCAAACATAACTGGAAGAAACCGATGCCACACGAAGATCACAAAAGAGGCAAGGAACACTGGGGCTTTGGAGAGCCCGGCTCCTCCCCCAGAGTCAGCAGACAGAAACCTTCTCTCCTGTTGATGACACTCTGAATTCAGACTTCTAGACTCTGGAACTATAAGAAAATTAATTTCTGTACTTTAGAGCCACTCAATTGTGGCAGAGCAAGTGACACCTCACAAACTAAGGTATCGACCAGCCTGGTGGAATTTACATTCACTTACAGGACATTCTACTCAACAATAGCAGAACACATGCTCTTCCCAAGGGCATGCACGAAATTCACCAAGAAAGATCAAATGGTGAACAATTTATCAAAAGATATAGCATCTGGGGTCTTAAAGGCTTGACCATGAGGTGTCGAAGGGAAAAGGTATCAGGCATCAAGGAAGTAAAATTTTATTATTGTAAATGAGGGGGAGTTCAGGTTGGGAACCCAAAGTTCAACTGTAGGTAACGGACTTCTCCTTATAGAGGGGTTGCAGAGAGTAGACAAACTAATTAGGCTGAGCCCCGGTGGCAGACTGAGCCCCGGTGGCATAGTGATTGAGTGTGGGACTGCGGCCCACTGGCTTGGCGGTTCAAATCCAGGAGCAGCAAGGTTGGGTAGCTCCCACGACCCATCAGAGGGCAGTGATGCCCAAACAAACAAAAAAACTAATTAGGGGGCAGTGTAGTAATGATGAGACATACAATTTTCCTCAGTTCTTCAATGTTTCCTCCTTCCTACTATCATGATCCCAATTCTAGGTTACAAATCCAGCTAGACCAGAGGATGTACACTGGTACAGATAGGAGCCAGAAACATAGGAAATACAGGACAGATGATCCCTTCAGGACCCAGTAGTGAGAGTGACGATAGTGGTAGGGTGGAAGAAAGATGGGGTAGAAAGGGGGAACCGATTATAAAAATCTGCATATAACCTCCTCCCCGGAGTACAGACAAACAGGAAGTGGGTGAAGGGAGAAATCAGACAGTGTAAGATATGACAAAGTAGTAACAATTTATAAAATATCAAGGGTTTACAAGGAGGAGGGATAAGAGTTGTATGAGCCCCCATTAAAAGGATTTTTTAAAAAAGGATTAAAAAAATTAAAAAATGATAAGCCATTAAGCAAGCCTCAATAAATTAGAACGTACCAAGAATAATCTCTGTCTGTATGGGATCTATCTAGAAACCAGTAAGAGAAAAATTTGTAGCAATATCTCCAAATTCTAGGAAATTAAACAACACATTTCTAAGTAACACATAGGACATAGGGAAAAACAAATTAGAAAATATTTTGGCCTGAATTAAAATAGATTGACAACATAATAACATTTGATGGATACGGATAAAACAAAGCTTAGAGAGAAATAAAGAACATTAAACGTTGATATTAGATAAGAAAAATGGTCTCAAATCAATGACCCAAATTTATATCTTTTTTTTTTTTTTTGTGGGTATCACTGTCTCTGGTGGTGTGGGCGCCACCCAGTGCCGCTCCTGAGAGCGGCTGCTGGATCCGAACTGCCAAGCCCGCGGGCCGCAGTCCTGCACTCAACCACTTAGGCCACCGGGGCTCAGCCCCCAAATTTATATCTTAATAAGAAAAAGAGCAAATAAAGATCAAAGTAATCATTAAAATGACAATAAATGATTACAGCATAAATAAAAGAAAAAACAATTAAGTCAAAGCTGGTTTTCTGACAAGTTACCATAATTAATGATAAACTCACAACCAGATTATAGATTCTGCAGACATTTGAAAGTCTACGAGAGAAGTACATAAGGGTGTAGTATAAACAACTTTATACCAATACATTTGATAACCTACATGAAATGCACAAACTTCTTCAAAGATATACATTGTCAAAAATCACCCCAAAAGAAATAGAAAAGCTGCATCTACTAAAGATATTAAACTTGGCTGAGCCCCGGTGGCGTAGTGGTTGTGCACAGGACTGCAGCCCACTGGGTTGGAGGTTCAAATCCAACAGCAAGGCTGGACCTCCTACTCCCACCACCAGAGGGCAGTGACGCCCCCAAAACAAAACAAAATAAAGATGTTAAACTTGTTATAAACCTTCCTGTGAAGAAATTTCTATGGCTTTTAATACTGAATTCTAGTACACATTTAAAGAAGATAGAATATCAATGCAACACACACTTTTCAAGAATATAGAAGAGAAAGGAACAGCTCATGATCCAGTTTTTTAAGCCAGCATTATCCTGATATTAAAAAAATCACAAGGAAATAAAAAACATGGATCACTATCACTTAGGATTACAACTAACAATTTTTAATGGGCAAGACATTTGAACAGATATCATAGAAGTATAGATGGCAAGTATGTACATGAAAAGATAACATCATCAGTGAACAAGCAAATACAAATTAAAATTACAGTATGATAGCACGACACATGCACTGGTGAAAATGAAAATGAGGGCCAGGCCAGCATCGGCAGGGACATGCTGTAAACTGTGACTCACCTACACTGCTATTAGGAATGCAAGTAATAATCCTGTTTGGGGGGGAAAGCTTGGCAATTTCTTGTTGTTTTTTGTTGTTGTTGTTTTTGGCTTTTTTGGTTTTGGGGCATCACTGTCCTCTGGTGGTGGGAGTAGGAGGCCCAGCTTTGCTCCTGTGGAGCCACTGCTGGAATTGAACCTCCATCCTAGTGGGCCGCAGTCCCACACACAACCACTACGCCATCGGGGCTCAGCCTTGGCAGTTTCTTGTAAGGTTAAACATACACTTCACATATGACCTACCAATGGTATTATTAGCAATTTACTCAAGAGAAGGAGAAATATATTTATAATTGGCCTCAAACTGGGGGGAAAAAACATAATTATTTTTACCAAGTAATTGATGGATATCCACTCAGTGTAATTCTGTTCAGCAACAAAAAGGAGTAAACTACCAAAATTCAATAATGATGAGTCTCAACAGTACTACTTGGAAGGATCCCAGACACAAAAGATAGTGTACTGAATGTCCAAACTGTATGAAATTATAGAAAAAGCAAAACTAAAAAGTGGCAAAAACCACACCAGTAGCTTCCAGGGCAGGGAAATGACTACAAGAGTCACAAGGAAACTTTTGAGGGTAACAGAATGTTCTCGATCGTGACTGTGGCGGTGGTGACACTCATCTAGAAGTGGCAGAACTCTTGTTTCGGACACTCACGCTGTTGAATCTGATGGTACACAAGTTGCGCTCCCAAAGAGCCTACAACACAAGGAAGGACAACCTTCTTCACTTCTATACCAGGGTCCAAACCAACCAGGTGGTTCAAGCCCATGTTAAAGTGATTCCCTGGCCACGGAGTGCCAAGAATGAGTGACACGGATCCACTACCTGATGCTGCAGACCTGGTTCCAGAGGAAGAATACTTGGGAGACAGCACGGCAGACAGTTCACTGGCTGTGGAATGGTTGTTCGTCTTCTCTCTGTTGTCTAAAACATGTTGCTAAAAAGGGTAGAGGAAAAGATAGTTGTGTCAACATTTCCATATTCTTTCCAACATTATCTTAACATTATAAAATAATGTGATCGACCTAAAAGTTCATGTTAGGCAGAACAAAGTTTACAAATTTAAGAAGTAAAAAAGTTTTGGCCTGTCCCCAGAGATATTCTCAACTTCCTTTGCAATGGGCAGTCATGGGACGGTGGGTTTGTGAGCACCTACTCATGCCAGGCATTGTTGCTGGCGATATTGTTGTTGCTGTTTGGTGCTGTCAAGTCAGCCCTGAAGCAGAGCGGCATGGCAGAGAAAGAATGGAACTCTCTGGCACTGCATTCTCCTCACAGTCTAGTGACTCTGTGCCCACTGCTGCAGTCACTATCTCACTGCAGCTCTGAAAGCTGGACAACGAACACAACAGGCTGAAGATCTAAGGCACGCTGGTCATGGTGCTGTTAAAGAATACTGACTACCAGAATGAATGAACAAACTATTTTGCAAGAAGGACAGTCAGAACGTGCCTTAGAAATGAACGTGGTGAGATTTTGTCTCCCTCACTTTGGTCGTGTTATCGTCAGGAGGGCCCAGGCCTCAGTAAAAGATGTCATGTTTAGATGGGCAATCAAGTGCATTCTGGACTCGTATAGGACACAGCAGAAGTGCCCCGGTGAAAGTTTGAGACTGTAACTCTTACAGGAATAGAAAGCCCCGCCTTGGTCCTGTGGAGCAGCTGGAGCTTTCAAAGTGCTGACCTTCTGGTGAGCAGCCCTTTGTGTAACCAGGACTCACAGGTCACTGTCAATCAGCATCAGCTCCGTGGCAGTGAGTAGAACAGAGCGCATCAGTGAAAAGGATAAAGAGGAGAAAGGGACTACAGAGAATTGAGCTTTTTCCTTTTGGCCATTCACCAATTATCTCCTGCATAGTTTCTATGTTCTAAGTCTGGTGCTTGAGTGGTTACACATTGCGAACCACTACAAACTGCAAGGTCAGCCCTTTGAGGCCACCGCTGCTCTGTGATTTGGAGAAGACCCAGGCTTTCTAATCCCGTGAAGAGTTGTGATCTGGGAAACCCCAGCGACGGTTCTTGTCTGCTCTGTAGGGTGGTCATGAACTGGATCCACTCGCTGAAAGTATTTTCACTTTGGTTCAGACGTGCTGTTATAAATCCCACGGCCACAAAAATGGGAAAGGCGAAGTTCTGGTGAGTGTGGAGTTCATGCCGCCATGGGGAGGGACACCACACAAGTATTTCTTCATTTAACCCACTTTCACGATCCATTATGTGTTAACCCTGTCTACACCGGGAGCTCCCCTAACAGGTGGCAGAGCTGGTATGTACACCCAACGGCTTAGTTCACAGCCCAGGTTTTCTCACTGCAGTCACTGATTTTAGTAAGTGCACTAATAACAGGCTTTCAAAAGAGAGCAGATTGTCTCAATTTAGAGCTTTAGATTTTGATCATCTGTTGAAGGGGACGTGGAGGGAAAGATCAATGAAAGTTCACCCTCTTCCAGGCTCATTCAACTAAACAAAAGGACTTCATGTCCCCAAGCTAAACCTCATAAATAACTCGGAGAATGTCTTTTAGGGGAAGATATAAAAAGTTAAAGGAAACAGACCTTTTTGTTTTTGCAACAACATGTCTCGATGTCTAGCTGTTAAACCATAAACTTCCTATTTTCTGACAAACGATACTGAAAGTGGGCCCTGTCGCTCCTGTAAACAGGTATTAATGAGGCTCTGCACTGAGGTATAGCTCACCTTCAGCAGGTCTTACAACTGTAACAAAAAAATCAACTCTCTAAATTCCTGTCTAATCACTGTGGCTTCTATTTATCTGGTCAGAGCATAACTGCAGTTCTAAGTCAGCAAATCCATATTAAGTATAATAGACACAATATCAAACAATAAAGGGGGAAGTCCAGGTTCACACAGATATTTGAAAGCTAGCACACTTTTGGAGAAACTTCACCCAAGATCTGTCCTGGATTTCACTGTGTCCCCCAAACCCTGTGGATGTTATCCCACCTTTTGGGAACAGGGTTTCCTTTCCTATGTTAATGAGGCCATTATCAGGGTAGGTGTGTCCTAAACCTAAGAGCAGCAGAGGTATGAAGAGAACCGAGAGCAGACACAGGGAGAAGCACAACGCAGAAAGACAGATGCCTCTCAAAGAGTGCCATGAAAGGCGCGACCCTGGGGTTAGAGAAGCTGAAGATGTACCCACAAGTCCACCGAGAGAACCTTCCCCTAGAACAGGCGTCTCCTAAACAGTGAGAAAATAAACTTCTCTTCTTTAAGTCCCCCTGAGCACTTCTTTTATAGCAGCAGCACCAGTAAACTACTGTATGTAAGAAACCAGGACCTAAGAGACTCTTATTCCTGCTCTCAGAAGATAGGTGTCGGGCAGACCGTTTCTGATGTTTACCTAAAGTAGCTTCTCAAAGTAGCCCCCACACCTCTGGCCCAGGGGTGTTGGAATGATCCAGGGGGTTGCCAAAGCAGAAACCTACAGTTTATCCTGGATGACTGGCTATAGGACAGAAGGTGCATTTGGGAGCCTATGATCCAAAAGCAAAGCTTCCAGCCCCAGTCAGACACAGTCCAGACTCTCCACTGAGGTGCAGTGTTCTGCTCCAGTGGACCTGTATTTATTTTCTTAATTGTGTTAAAAACCCAGCATCACTTACACACTCAGCTTCTGGGCAAACGTCCCTTTCCATCTGAGGTGGAGGCGCAGATGTGGGCCCGTCTTCCTGAAGTAAGTTTAACTGCAGCGGTGAACTGTTCCAGGAGCTAAGAAATGGGTGTGCATCATGGTGCGCCTCCCCCCTCTTACAGTGACTGGCCGAACGCGGCGTTTCTAAGTCCAGAGCCATGGGTAGGATGCAGGGTGGTGTTTCCAGGAAGCCTGCTGCTCCCAGGAATGGAAAAGGAGAGAATGATGGGGGTAGCAGGGGAGAAGCAAAGGGGTCATGCAGGAAAACAGTCATAGATGTGTCCAAGTAAGGAATGGGGAAGGCTGGGACGGACACCAGCTCATTGGGCGCAGGAGGCCTGGGCAGACATGGCAGTGCAGTCCCAGAGGCTGCACACGTTCCTCCCAGAGAAGCCACTGCTGGGAGGGAACACCATGGAGTGAGGTAAATAGTCTGGTTGGGAATCGCCACCGCTGACCCACCAGGGATGTGTGGTGGGGTGGTGCTGGGAGGGCACCAGAGCTGTGTGGTCTGCATGCCATCTCCGAAGTGAGGACAGATGTCAGCTGCAGAGTGCCTGCTGTCCGAGGGCACAGGCAGCTTCTTCCGTTTGGTCTTTCCCTTCCTGCACCCAGCTGATTTGGTCTGTTTAGAAGGAGAATTTCCTGGAAGGATACAGATGTCGATAAGATGGAAAATGAAATCCCCCAGAGACGAGAACGGCATGTACCGCCACATTCCAAATAAATCCCTGAGTGACACAAACAGCGGGCACACTCAGCGGCTAACTGAAAGGCTGGTGGTTTGAGTCCACCCAAGGGTGCCTTGAAAGAAAGGCCTGGAGATTCACTTCCAAACCACCAGCCACTGAAAACCCCATAGAAGATGAACCAGCAACTAGTTAAAAATAGATCACAAAGGAATACGCATTTTCCCAATCTGCTACAACTATGGCAAAAGGTATCTCTAAAAATGTGACCAATATCCTGGGAAAAAAAATTGTTGCTAGAAAGTACACTTATTTCAGTATCTCTTAGTTTCTTACAAGCAAAAGTTCCATTCTATACTGAGCATCTCACAGTATTTATATGAGATTTGTAAAATCAACAGCTATAAAGACAAGTGGAACATTAAAAAAGAGGTAACTACCTTGAGCACCTGAGTATTTTGCTTTGCTTTTGCTTTCTTGCTGAAGATAGGAGCTTAAGGGTGAGGACAGGATCTTTTCACGGAATTTATCAACATAATTTTGCTCCTCTTTTTGTGTGTGGGCTGATAACACAGCCCTCGTGAGCCCCACATGTTTAAATTCCTCTGAAGTCAGTGAGGCCATCTGTGGGCTCAAGGTCCAGGGCTCAAGTGTCAAGGAAGCATCTTCTGCTGCAGTCACTTCTGTTGTGATAGAATAAGAAGGCTTCAATTTTAGTGTTTATTTATCTTTAGATTTATCTGTATTTCATCTAACATAGTAATTATTATGCCAAATGGAACATAAAAGTTATCACTGGTCTAACATCTATGTTGACTTTATTTTTCTGCCTTTCTTTATACTTCTTTTATAAATGTATATTTTAGAGAGTTGTAATAATCAATAAACATGTAAATAAAGCTTACTTTTTTGTAAACATCTTTTTTCTCACAGAACTATTCAAAAAATTTCTTCCTTCTTCAAGTTATAGTTTTAAAAGGTAATAAATATACCCACATGATTTAAAAGAACCAACAAATACTATTTAGCAATTTAACTACTTAGCAATTTCACTCCATCCTCATCTACCATCTGCCAAATTCTCATTCACTCCATTGACAAAAAAACTTTCTTTATCCCATTGGTTTCCTGTCACTTCTTGTCTCCTGAGCTTCGTTTTTTTTTTGGTAAATACTCTTGAATACATAGAGTTGATTCTCTGAAGAGGACTTTCTTCACCAGTGCTTTTATGCCGTACCTAGGCCTGTCTATTTTATGGCCAAAAGAATCCATGAGGGTGTGGGTGTTGGTTCAGTTCAAGGTTTTAAGGATGTCTAAAGGCCAAGGTCTTAGGGTTTTGCCAATATTTATGAGAACAGTATGTCTGGTTTTTTTTGTTTGTCTGTTTACAATTTTGAAATTTGTTCATTTTTTCTATTCCATTCAGATTCTTGTATAGTGATACTAGGAGGCACAGGACATTTATAGAAGTATAAATACAGGACTGCACATATGTAAATATTCTAATATATAGGAATAGGGATCCAGATCTATGTACATATACTTACATGTTAAGTATTAAGATAGCAGACGGACATTGGGCCTCTACCAAGTACTTCCTCAATGCAAGAACACTTTGTTCTAATAACCTGAATCATCCTTCCCAACACAATCGCTGAAGACAAAATGGGTGCATAAGCAAATGTGGTGAAGAAAGCTGATGGTGCCCGACTTTCAAAAGATAAAGTGTCTTAAAGGGTCTTAAAGGTTTGAAGATAAACAGGCGACCTTCCAACAGGGAAGCAACAAAGAACACATGGAAGAAGCCCACCAGCCTGTGTGATCATGAGGTGTTGACAGGAACAGGTATCAGGCATCATCAAACAATCATATTGATACAAATGAGGAGGTGCAGAGTGGAGGCCCAAAGCCCATCTGAGGACAATTGGACATCTCCTCACAGAAGGCTCATAAGGAAGGGACAAGCCAGCCAGGGTGCACAATAGCACTGATAACATTCCTCTAGTTCTTTAATGCTTCCTGCCCCCTTCTCTCATGGCCCCAGTTTTACCTTACACATCTGACTGGGACAAAGCATGTAACACTGGTACAGAGAAGAGGTCTCGACACACAGAATCCAGGACAGCCCCCCAGGAACAGTAATGGGAGTATCTATACATGAGGGTTGGGAGGAGCTGTGAGGAGAAAAGGGGTCGGGGCTGAGCCCCGGTGGCGTAGTGGTTGTGCGCGGGACTGCGGCCCCCTGGGACGGAGGTTCAATTCCAGCAGTGGGGCTGGGCCTCCTACTCCCCCCACCGGAGAGCAGTGATGCCTCCCCCCCCCAAAAAAAGGGGTCACAATGATCGACATATAAAAGCACCCCCCCCCAGGGTGACAAACAACATGAAAAAGAGTGAAGGGAGACAGCAGACAATGTAAGACATGAAAATAATAATAATAATTTATCAATGGTTCATGAGGGTGGAAGGGTAGAAGGGAGGGAAAATATGAGGAATTGATACCAAGGGCTTATGTAGAAAGATGTTTTGAAAGGATGATGGAAACATACATACAATTGTGCTTGACACAATTTTATAAGAACTGTAAGAGCCCCCAATAAAATGATTAATTAAAAAAAAAGAAAAAGAAATATTTTGCACATAAAAAGGAGCATCTACATGTAGAAAACAAAAGGAATTCAGGAAAGAAAAGACATATATGGATGTCAGAAGAGAAGATGAAACTTGCTCTTGAATGTAGTTGCTAAAGAGAATGGAAGCAATTATGAAGTAAAAGAGAACAGGAATTTTCAAAGGGCAGTAGAAAAGACAAAATATGACGAGGAAACATACAAAGACATGGAGTTAGAAAACCCCAAATAACAACATGCTCAGCATACTTCAAGGTGAAAGGACGGGAGGGGGGTAATTCAAGCTTCCAATTTTTATACTGAAGAATTCTATGGGTAAAATATTGACCAGTGAAGGAAGCATTGAAAGATGGAAAGAATAAACAGAAGCACAGTGCCCCCAAATGATTGGCTGACATTAAACCATTTTAAGAGGTAGCATATGATCAAGAACTGATGGTAATGAAGGAAGATAAGTACAAGCTATACTGAAGGCATAAGTAAGAAATAAGACTACAAGAAAGGATGGAATACCAATGGAAATGTTTCAACAAACTGATGTAGTTCTGGAAGCACTCATTAATCTATGTCAAGAAATTTAGACAACAGCTATCTGGCCAACCAGCTAGAAGAGAGCCATATTTTTGCCAATTTCCAAAGAAAGGTGATTCAGTAGAACATGGGGATTATTAAAAATAACATCACATGTAAGTAATATTTTGCTAAAAATAATTTCAAAATGGTTAACAACAGTGTATCTGCAGAGAGGTGCCAGAAATTCAAGGCAGATTGAGAAGAGGATTTATCATGAAGGATATCACTGCTGACATTATATGGGTCTCGGTTAAAGAAGAGAATACCAGAAAGATGTTTTCTTGTGTTCCATTAACTCTGCAAAGGCATCAGTGCATGAATCACAACAAACTGTATGTAATAACATTGTGAAGCATGTACACAGACAAAGAGTTGGTCATTTGAACAAAACAAGGGGATATTGCATGATTTAAGGTCAGGAAAGGATTTCATCATACTTACTAAATCTGTATTCTGAGCAAAGAATCTGAGAAGCTGCACTGTATCAAGAATGTAGCACCAGGATTAGAGGAAGGGTCTCATTGAAAAGGTGGGAAATGCAGATGACACAAACTTCCTTGTTGAAAAAGAGCCGTGAACCGCTTATTGATGAAGATCAAAGAGTACAGCATTCAGTTTGGATTGCAACTCATTGCATAGAAAACAAAAATCCTCACCACTGGACTAATAGGTAAGATCATGATAAATGAGCAAAGATTGAAATTATCAAGAATTTAATTTCACTTAGATCCACAATCAATGTTCATGAAAACATCAGTCAAGAAATCAGCTAGGCAAATTGCACTGGGCAAATCTGCATTGCTTCTGGGGGGAGATGTTAGCTATTTTTTTGTTTTTTTTATGGTACATCTGTTTAACAGCTAGCAATTATAAGCATTGCTTCATGTATTTTTTGGCTACCTGAATGTCTTCAGTAAAGCATCAGTTCATGTACTTGGCACATTATTCAAATGGATTATTTATCCTTTTTCTCATCAAGGTCTTGAAGTTTTCTATAAATTCTAGAGATTAACTCCTTGCTAGATATGCCAGTTTCAAAATTTGTTCCCCAGTCTACAGGTATTCTTTTTACTCTTTTGGAAAAGTCCTTTGATATGTATTTGCATTTAATTTTTAGGAAGTTCCAGTAGTCTAGTTTATCTTCTGTTGTTTGTACATTTTTCATTATGTCTGCTAGCCTATTTATGCAATAGGAGCTCCAAGTTTGCCCCTATGTTTTCTTTCATGATATTTATAAATTTAGGTTGAATACTTAGGTCTTTGAACTATCTTGAGTTGGTTTTTATATATGGTGGGAGGTATGGATCAGTTTCATTTTTCTGCAAATGGACATTCCATTTTGCCAGTACTATTTGTTGATGAGACTGTCTTTCCTATTTAATGGAATAAATCTGTTCTTTTTATTTTCTTAAATAAGGGGGCTTCACAATTTTGTGAGAAAATTTCATCATATATTAATTCCATTTTCCACAAACCTTTTGAAGTTTCCCTCATGCAGTTCATAATATATAGCCAAGTAAACAGATTTCAAAAACAAAAAAAAAAAAACTAGCTAAATTTTTTTTTTTTTTTTGGCATCACTGCCCTCAGGTGGTGGGAGTAGGAGGCCCAGCCTTTGCTCTGTGGAGCTGGAATCGAACCTCCATCCCAGTGGGCCGCAGTCCCGCGCACAACCACTACGCCACCGGGGCTCAGCCCAAAACTAGCTAAATTTAAAAGAGGAAAAGGTTTTAAGATTTTTAAATAGGAGGTACCATCAGTTTATGAAAAAATTCCATTATCTTTTAAAAATTTTCCTCTAACGATAGTTGAAGGGTGAGAATGGCCTTTCTATATCAGACAAGAGAATATGGTAAACTCAATCATGGTAATTAGGTTAAAAAGTGATACCTGGTCATTTGATCTCCCTCTTGACCCATTTTAAATTTGTTTTAGTATTTAATACTTCCTGTTTCTTCCTTGATTGGAGTTTTTTCTCTGGTTTATTTTGTTATTGCTGTTTATCTTTTTTCTCTTTTTTTCAGTGTTTTCCAAGATGGGTAAAACTATAGTCGGTGGCTGGTTTAGCGGTTAATTGAGGGCCTGGGGAGGGTGGGAGGAGGTTGGAGGAAAATGAGGGGCTAATAACAAACATAAGATAAAAGAAAATGTTCTGGAATTGATTGTAGTGATGCTTGTGCAATTCTTTACTCCAACTAAACTAAGGTATGATATGTAAACCATATGTCAATAAAAGTATATGAAAAAATTCCATTATCTTTCAATTCCATTTTCTCACAAACTTTCTCATGCTCTTTTCATATAAGTAGTTTTAATGGTACACATTTTCTAATGATACTCTCCTTAAAGCTAAATATACTTTCCAAGTGGCAGGTGCACATGGTACCTGGTTCAGGTGGTGGGACGTGGACAGCGGTGCTGCTATAACTGCACTGGCTTGTGCTCGACACCAAACTCAGGGCCTTCATGGAGAGGGTCTGAGGAACCCCTTCTTTGGCAACTGTGGACTGTCCAGCTGTTGTAATTTCTGATTTCGGTGTGTTGTGGATCTGAGAAACTGCTGGTGATATAAGAGAAACTGTGAGTGAAAAGAAGAATTATCCCAAAGTTTTTATAACTGACAAAATCTACTTGCCGTAGAGGCAATACAAAACTTAGATTATTTGTGATCATTATTGTTAGGTACCAAGGAATCAACTTCTACTCATAGTACCCCAGAACTGCCACAGGAGGTTTTCTGGGCTGTAATTTTTTTTTTATGATATTTTTGGGGGGGCATCACTGTCCTCTGGTGGTCGTGGGAGCTACCCAGCACTGCTCCTGAGAGCTGCCGCTGGATTTGAACTGCCAAGTCCACGGGCCACAATCCCGCGCACTCAACCACTTATGCCACTGGGACTCAGCCCCTGGGCTATAATCTTTACAGAAACCAATCAGCAGGCCTTCTCAAGGAGCTGCTGGGTGGTCCTCCAAAACCTTGAGTCAATTCTGACTCACCAAGAACTACCCCATTAGGGTTCCTAGGCTGTAAGTCTTTGTAAAAGCAAATTGCCACATCGACCACAGAATAGCTGTGGGGTTGAAACAGCTGACCTACTGGTTAGCAGCTGTTTAACCGCAAGGTTCATTTATTTGTGATGACAATGGGTTAATTAAAGGCAGGAGAGTAAAGGGAACAAGAAAGGGGGAGTTGGCAATCATTGTCTGTCTCTTTGAAGAGGGTACTCTTGTTACCTTGCAGTATGTGGACACCATCTGCCTTGTAGATTTGCTTGTCATCTTCTGAGGATGAAGATTTTGTATTCGTACAGGATATGCACTTCCTTTTCATAGCTGGAATGTTGTAGCTCTTCAGATATCTGCAACAACACAGTGAGGCCACAGTATGCTCACCTCTCCCTAGACTGTACCATTTCCCATCTCACTGCCTTTTGTTTGGGATACTTTGTATCTTTCTTCTTTGTTGACAGTTTGCCTCCCAGCCTAAATCACTGAATTGTGAATTCAATTTAAGTATGGTTTTGAACTGGGGTTCAAGTCTTACAAATTTATTTTAATGGCTTATCTACTAATATAAACTTGAAAAAGGGCTGCATCCCCTTTGATGTTCAATATATTGCATTATACCTCGTAAGTTGTCCATATTATCTACTGACTTATAGTGAAAACTTCACACAAAACAACTATTAAGCAACATATGAAGAGTCCACAGTAGCAATGCATGTATGCTTTGGGAAAAATTAAAATAAGTTTATTGAAACTTATACCTGATAACACTATCAATATAGTTGATTTGCTGGTAGGATGGACTATGTTGATCTTTTCTCAAATCCTCATAAGACTCAGCATGCATGCTAAGATTTTTCAATGTTTGGAAGGAAGAAAAGGCATTCTGCTTATCTGAAAAACAAAATTGTATGAAATTTTTTTGGGGGGCATCACTGATGTGAAATTAATTAGCATTAGTTGTACCCAGCAAAATTAAATCATCATACTTTATGATGCATGCATTCAGCTGAATATTATACAATGATTAATAATGAGTGAAAATCCCAAATACACTGACATAAAAATATATAATAATGTAAGAAAAATAAGATGCAGACCACACTACACATAGAAAAAGAAGGGCCCTTTCAGGTATATTTTTAAAAATTAGGGGTGAAATAGATGTGTCAGGAACAGATTAAGAACACGTGAAACAATGAGGTGAGAAACTGACTGGGAAATTTACACTGGAGTGATGAGGCTGACATTACGTTTATATTAAAAATTAATCTCAACATCCCTAAGAGCCAGCAGGCAGGCATTGCTTTTATGCGAGGTCAAGTGCTTCTTCCTGCCTGTGTTGAACCTGTGTCCAAGAGAACTTTCTGTGCTGCCCAACACAGTGGTTACCAGACACAAACAGTTATTAAGCACTTGACACATGGCTAGGGCAATTAAAAAACTGAATTTTAAATTTCATTTCTTTATAATTTATATAAGTTTAAATTGCCAGATGTAGGGTTGGTTTTTTTTAATTTATTAGGTTGATTGCAACCTATGACAACCCAGGTGTGCCTGAGGGCTGTGGGCATCAGAGTTTTTAATAGCTGATCTTTTGGAAGCAGACTGCCAATAAGTGGCTATCAGGTATAATGCCAAAGTATACTGAAACCAGGGCTGAGCCCCCGTGCCGTAGTGGTTGTGTGCGGGACTGCAGCCCACTGGCTTGGCGGTTCAAATCCAGCAGCAGCTCTCCAGGAGCAAGGCTGGGCCTCCCACTCCCACCAGAGGGCAGTGATGCCCAAAAGAAAAAAAAGGGGGGGGGACACCAAAGTATACTGAAACCAAAAATGCAACAGCTGCAGTTGAGTTGGTTCTGACTCATGGTGACCCAATGTATAGCAGAGGAGAACCTTATGAGAATATGACCTTTCAGAAGCAGAGAGTAAGCCTTTCTTCAGTGGTGTTTGGTTAAGGGGTGGAGGTGGGTGGGGTGGGGGCAGAGGAAGAAATGACTCTAGGGCAGAAAGGAACTCTCCCTAGGTTTTGCTGGAGTCTGTGCAGGAGGTCTTTTCTCATGTGGAGTGACTGGGTGGGTTTGAACTGACAATCTTTGGTTAGACCATTGAGTGCTTAACCAGCCACTGTTATTATCAAATTTTTTTATGTAGCTCCTCTGGAGAGAAAAAGTTCTTATCTAGGGAGAAAAAGCTCGATGAACTAGCTTTTCATAGTGTTATCAGAGAAGTTAATCCTTGAGCAAAAACTATACCACAACTACATTCTAAAAGCAATATAGTTTTCAATATAATATTTGCTGTTAATTTTTTTACTATGATTATTATTATTCAGGCAAATAAAGAAATAAAATAAACAGATTAGTTCCCATGGCCTCATACTTTATGAGCATGCAAGTTAGGAAGGAGATGGCCTGGGAGACTCACCCAGGCTGACTTACCGTCCCTTGGTACTACTGGGCACAGCCCCACTGCTGGCTGGTGTGGGAGTTTCGTCATTGACTCAATGTAGAGCTGCTGACCCAGATTCTTAACTTTGCTTACGTTGGCATAAACCTGCTGCAAAGTCATCTTAGAAAAAAAAGAGGAATATGATATGCTTCAAAATGACAACAATGTAGATTCAAATATATAAGTCAAAGACATTTGTCTAGTTCTCTGACAACACTAACTAAAAGTTCAGTAATAATTCAATCCCGCTTCCTACTGTGCCACGTGTACTGTGCCTACTGTGTACACGGATACAGTCAAAGGTTTAAATAAGTCTATCCACAAGATGCGAAATTTTAAAAAAGAAAATTTAGTTAACCTAGATAATACCTTCCAAACGTGCTATTTTCTTACGATGAACATTCTCCCTAACCAAAGTTACTTTGAGTTTTTATTATCAGATAAAGAAGCCTGGTAGTGCGATGGTTAAGCACTCAGCTACTAGTAGAAAAGTTGACAGGTCAAAATCACTAGCAGTTCCTTGGGAAAAAATACCATCAGTGATGAGTCACAGATAACTCGATGTCCCCCAACAACATCGTCAGATAACATCTACAGGTCAGAAATATATATATATATATATATATATATATATATATATATATATAATTATTTATTTTTGTGGCATCACTGCCCTGGTGGGAGTAGGAAGCCCAGCCTTGCTCCTAGAGAGCTGCTGCTGGATTTGAACTGTCAACCCTTTGGGTTGCAGTCCCATATATAACCACTACACCATCAGGGCTCAGCCTAGAAATATATATTTAGTTCCCTTGTAATGACCTTGCACTGACATCGCCTGAGCAACAAAACTAAGAATATGATTCCTGCACCAAAAGATAAAGCTTGATAACTTACTGGCTCCTTTTGCATTTCCTCCACGCAGTGTCCACTGGACTCACTAGAAGATGCAATGCCGACATAATGTTCCTGGGAGCCACTGCTTCCAAGGCTCCCATAGCCACTGGAAGCACTCATGTGCACTGGCTGGAAGAAAAGAGTCAGCACTGGAGTTTCAGGTTATATGATGGGCAGAGGGGAGATACAGCGTCCTCTACCTCAGAGCCTACCGAAAACAACCAGAGAGCTGAGATGTGTGAAGATGAATGCTTTTGGCCCTGATGCTGACAGGAAAGATAGTCTCCTGTCATTTCAATAATTGTCATGGGCAAAATCTGGCTTTCTTGTTTAGGTAAAATATTTCTAGATATCAGGTTTTAAAGGATCCATAGCATCATAGATTTAGCAAACTTTTTATAAAGATAAATTCAATTTTGTTTGTTTTTAATTTTATGATATATATAAATTAAATACACAATGAAAGTATTTTTTTAATTCACAGATACTTAAAAAACTCTCAAGATTTTAAGAAAGACATTTTGAAAACAACTGGGTTTGTAGGTCTTCTCTTGAATATCATCATTTTTTGTTTAATGTGTCACAAACTAGCTGAAGTCCTAAACTACCTAGGGTATTTCTTTCCAACAATTATTTTTTCCTTCTTTTTTACCTTGCAGTAGCTAAAAATGTACTGAGATCTGCCATCCACTGCCTTGATGACTACTTTAAACTTGGACTTAAAAACAACAACAAACTGAAATCAAAGCCCAGAGGCATAAAATAAAAGCAGTACTGAGAATACAAGAATTCTCCCCAATGACAGAGGGCTTGTCCCTGTGACTGCTCACGTGACTCAGTTGCTGTCCTAAAACAGGCTCTTATTAAGTTACTCTATATTTAACACAGAAAAAGGAACCCTCAAAATTCCAAATCAAATTTAAATTCAACACACAAAAGGGTGTATTTTTTAACATATATATCTTATTTTACCACATTAAAAAAAAAAGAACAACAACATTTTCTGGAATAGAGACGATAAGGATTTCTCTGTCTTGCAGTTGATTTTTGTGAAGTGACTTTACTATTAGAACAAAACATGGTATGAGGTTTCTGTGTTTGTTTTTAAAAATCTCTCCCTTTACCTGCAAGAGAAGTTTGTGGATTTGTTCTTGCAATTCTATGATGTCTTTGTCACTATTGTTCATCTTTTTCATTCTGGGAGTAAAAACATCCTCATTCAGGGGACTCCTAGAAAATGCCAAAGGAAAGGTTGAGTTAAGCAATTTAAAACTCATTCCCCAGGTTAGGGTCAAAAAGAAAAGAAAAACCTCATTCACCAAAGCAAGAGAACTCATTCCCATGAAGTCTAAAGTAATTCTTAATTGCTTCTTCAATGCCTAAACCTAAGCTCTTACAAAGTAACTCATTAAACCCCAAGTATAGAAAATACCAGGCTAAAATATATATAGTGGTGTATTGCTTCTTCAACGCCTAAACCTAAGCTCTTACAAAGTAACTCATTAAACCCCAAGTATAGAAAATACCAGGCTAAAATATATATAGTGGTGTATAGAATATACACCACTAAGAAACAAGTGAGACATTAACAGGTTTCTTGAGCACACACACCAGCTTCTAATGGAAAAGTCATAGTTTCAATCTGCTAGCTGTTCTGTGGGATGAAGCTGTAGCAGTCTGCTTCCACATAAAGATCACTTCAGAAACCCTCTGGAGATGTTCCACTCTGTCCCCCAGAGTCACTATAACTCAGAACTGACTTGCCAGCCATGGACTCTGGTTAAATTTCTTTACAGCTATGTCTTTCTAAGGAGTCCTGGTGGTGCAATGGTTAAGTGCTTGGCTGCTAACGGAAAGGTCCGTAGTTTGAGCCCACCACAAGCTCTATGGAAGAGAAGACCTGGCAATCTGTCCACAGAGATTTGCCCCCAGTGGTGCCGTGATTTACCTGACACTTCTAACCACAGTCTTCCTAGCTCCCACCAAATGACTGGGTGGGACCATGCAGCATGGATGCCATTCCTTTTTACCTGACAGGTCTCAATAAGAGGTGGGGCAAGAGTGAGATGGGAACATATGATTCTGTTGTGAATGATTGTTAATTACTAGCTGTGATTCTAAAAACTTAGAACTCAAATTAGGAATTGGTTCGTTTTGCCATCCTGCAGGGTATAAAAGGAGTCATCTGAGAAAGAGGAAGGGGAATCTCACTACCACCAAGAAAAAAGAGCCAGACGTGGATGCCTGTATGCCGAACCCCCCCAATGCAGCAGAGAGGGCTGTGACAGGAGAGGAGCATGCAACTGAGAACCAGAGCATTGGGCAGAGAGGTCAGCAAAAAGCCCAGGGCCTTTAGGCAATGGGGATACTTGTGGAGCCAGGCTTCCTGACCCATGGAGCTAGAGCTGAGCACCTTTGACAGAGGTTTCTGGTGAAGTGGGGTACCTTTTCGGCTTTTCTCAGCAGCACTAAATGAGTTTTGGAATATTACCCAGGCAGGACAGAGTAAAGGGGGCTGTGTCACTCAGAATGAAAACTAAAGAAAGGCCCTGTCAGCTTGAATGCAGAGAGGCTTTCCAGATCAGAGAGCCTGAGCATTTCTGATCAAGAACTGTAGGCTGTTTGACTTCCCTAATAAATCTCAACTGCCACATCTTCATACCACAGAATAGCTAGTAGATTGAAACTGTGACTTTGCCAGTGTGGTCTGAGAATTCCGTGTGGTCACTGCGAGGAACTGCCACATCTTACAGAGAAGTATAGAGTGCCACGGGAAGGATGGCTGTTGTCAGAACTGGTAAGAAGGTTGAAGGGCGAGGGCATGTCTGACCTCTGTCTCACAGGAATCAGCATTAGGGAGACGTTGAGTTTGAGCCTTCTTCCTTGTGAAATCCAAGGAGGAGGTCAGGCATCATCCCCATGCCATTCATACATTCACTAAAAAAAACAAATGGCCATGGAGGCCTTTTCAACTCCTAACTGCCCTATAGGACAGAGTAGAACTGCTTCCGTACAGTTTCCAAGGCTGTACTTTTAAAAACATTCTTCCTCAAGGCTGAACTCTTTATCAACTCAGAAGGCCACATCTTTCTCCAATGGAGCAGCTGATAGATTCAAGGCAATGACTTTTTCATCAACAGCCACATGCTAGCTTCAATAACTACTAGCCTCAAAATTTAACATTAATTAAATATCAGGTATATTCATGTATAAGCCGAATTTTTCAGCACATTCTTCATTCAGTTTTTGTGGTAGAATCAGGTGCCTCGTCTGATTTTCAGGCTGGCTTATGCTCGCATATATATGGTAATATGCTGTAGGAATTTTAAGATCCTAAGTTTGTCAATTTATGTTGAAGCTGAAGAAAATTAAAACAACTCGACAACAGTCAAAAAAGGCCCTGAATATGTCCCACCTGAATTTCTAGAACATCTCAAGAACAGATTTGACACATTGAACACTAATGACAGAAGACCAGTGAAATGACTTCAAGAATATCACACATGAAGAAGCAAAAAATCATTAAAAATGACAGAATAGAAAGAAAAACAGGCAAAGTAAATGTCAAAAGAGACTGGAATGTGCTCTTAATTATCGAGTAGCAAGGCAAATGGAAGAAATAATGAAGTCGCAGACTGTACAGAAATTTTCAAAGGACAGTCCAAGAAGACAAAATAAAATATAATGAGATGTGCAAAAGGAAGAACCAACAAGGAAGAACATATTTAACATACCTTAAACTGAAAGAACTAAAGAAAAAAATTCAAGCCTCGAAGTTGTAATATTGAAAGATTCTTTGGGCCTAATACTGAATGACACAGAGAACATCAAAATAAAATAGAATACACTGTACCAAAAAAAAATCTAGTCAACATTCAACCATTTCAAGAGATAGCATACATGGGGGTATACCTCCCCCCCCCAAAAAAAAAACTAGATTTTTTTCCTTTTAAAACTATGTATTTATTTTTTTTAAAACCAATCTTATCACCGTTAAGGTATTCTCCCTTACATTTAATACATTTGTGAAATCTGTGATTCCATTATTAAGAACATTTATCAAACTCATGTATAGATGGCTGACAGCTTCCCCCTTGTTTTTTCTTTACCTCTTCTGCATCAACAAAGCACTGTCTTTTCAAGTCTTTCTGCATTCATGGGAACAAAAAGGAAGTTCCATGGAGTGAGGACAGGTCAATAAGGTGCATGAGGCAAAAGAGGCACACTGGTTTTTATCAAGAATTGGCGGCTGAGCCCCGGTGGCGTAGTGGCTGTGCGCGGGACTGCGGCCCACTGGGATGGAGGTTCGATTCCAGCTCCACAGGAGCAAAGGCTGGGCCTCCTACTCCCACCACCTGAGGGCAGTGATGCGCCCCCCCCCCAAAAAAGAATTGGCACACTGAGATGAATGAGTGAGCAGATGCGTTGTCGTGTTGTCAGAATCAGTCCCCAATCTGCCACAAATCAGATCTTTTTTTTTTTTTTGTCACACACTGGTATGCAATCTTTTCAGAATCTCTAAATAGGAAGCTTGTTTAATAATCTGATCTGGTGGAATGAACTCCAAATGCACTATCCCCCTCACATTAAAAAAAAAAAAGGCATCATCGTGATCTTTGATTTCACTTGAGGCTTTTTTTTGGGGGGGTGGGGTGGGCAGGGTAAGGTGACGATGGCATCTTCCACTGGTTTGATTGATGTTTGCTTTCTGGGGTCATAAGAATAACATCATATCTCATTGCCAGTAATGATCTTGGGAAAAAAAGTCTGGATCCCTTCAGAAATGTTCTTTCAAAGCAAGGCATGTTTCCACTTGACCCTCTTTTTTCCTGGTCGGCCAGAACCCGAGGAACAAATTTCTCAGTGACTCTTCTCATTCTCCAATCTTCCATTAACATTTGATGAACCAAGTTCCAAGAGAATTCAGATAACTTCCGCATCGCTTCAATGGTCCATCGTTGGTCTTCGAGTACAAGTGCACAAAATTGGTCAACATTCTTGTGCATTTGGGAAGTTGATGGTCATCCAGAATGAGGTTTGTCATGAATCAACATTTCACCTCTTTTGAAATGAGAAAAACAGTCATACTTGAGTTTTTCCCATAGCACTGACCTTGTAAGCTGTGTTTAACATCATAACAGTTTTTGTGGCATTTTTTCCTGAGCAGGAAGCAAAACTTTATGGTTGAATATTGTTCTCTTAAATCAGCCATCACAAAAAACAAAGTTGGAGTGAAACTGCTATACTGAAAATTTTCACTGTAACTAGAGAGAATCTTCTCGGGCAATACCACTGGGTGCTTAGAGGGGGTTGGTTGGTGCTTGTCTAGGGGGAAAAAAATCTATACTAAGAAAGCTCCACCCAACATAGCTTTTTTCTGTGTTCTATTTTGGGGGGTGTACCCCCTTGTATGCTCAAGAACCACGGGTACTAAAGGAAAAAGTTCAAACTGCACTGAAAACATTAGACAAAACCAAGGTGTCAAGAATTGATGGAACACTGACTGAAATGTTGCTGCTGGAAGCACTCAGGGTCTATGCCAAAGAATCTAGAACTTGGCTATCTGGCCAACTGACTGGAAGAGACCCATATTTGCACCCATTCCAGAAAAGCATAACCCAACAGAATAGGCCAATTACAGACTATCACAGTAATAACGACTAGTATTTTGTACACCCATATGATATGCTAATCACTACTCCCAATGCTTTGCTAAAAGAGATACTGAAAAATATGCCAAGCCAAGTTGAAGGAGGAGACCTCACATTGTCTGAGGTCACTCCCTTCAGCAGGGGGAAATAGGAGATGACCATCCACTTGAGGCGACACAACATTGAGACAGGCTAGGGCAAGTGAAGGGACTCCCCACAGGGATAGAAGATCATTGCTGGAAAACCAAGCTAAGAACAGGGGAGAGGAGCATGTACATTGTGGAGGAGATGCTGATAGTTCTATTGGTGAGTATGGTGGGTGATTGGAAAGAAGAAACCCCATCTTGGGGAGGGGTGCTAAATAAGGAAAGCAAGGTGAACAATGGACCAGGTTTTCTGTTTCTGGGTAAACACTAGAATACGTTTCTACCCAAACCTCGGTGAACCATGTCGTGGACTAAATAGCATGACTTTGGATGCTGACCTTGCAGGCAGCATGGCAGAATGCAGGGGTTACACCAGCAGGGCTTAACATAGCCCTGCCTGGAAGTTGCCTACACTTGGATTGAGGACTGGGGTACTCAAATGGAAGAGGAAGCAGAAAACAGCCACCCTGGGACGGTGGAAATGACAGTCATTGGACCTTAGGAGAACTCCTGACTTGGGAGTATCCAATGGAAAGGGACCCAGAATCACCAAATACTGAGTACCTTGATGCGCTCCTCTCAGTGACTGGTCTATTGGGTAGGAATCTGCACCATGAAGCTCCTCGTGGCACCAAGTGCCACACTTAGGGCCAGTAGAACTCAACAGAACGGGAGATTGAACAGCTCACGAGCTATGGCTCAAGGTGATCTGTACTCACAGACTCCCCATACCCACAGTGCCCAGTGTAGTGTCATCAGTGCAATCGTCTTATACCGCAGGGGGATGACTGACAATGTGCTATTTTGCTTATCTGAGTTTTTGGTTTTCCTGCCTTTAGCTTTTGTTTGTCTGCTGGTTGGTTTGTTGCCGGTGCTGGGGTAGTTGGTCCTACGGGGGTGTGATTTTGTCAGAAGATGGCCGCCAAAGTAAAACCGCAGTTGTGCATATTCGATAAACAAGTAAGATGGATTCTGGGCTCCCGATTAACTCTAGCCCTAATCCAAGCACAGTTAATTCTGATAACATGACCCTGTTCAATACTCACCTTCATGAAATGGTCACTTAAGATATGGGTGCTACAGCAAAGTGTGGTCAAGGGAGCAGATGGGGCCCAGCTACCAACCAGAAAAGTATCTGGGGTCTTAAAGGCTTGTATTCAAACAAGCAGCCATCAAGGGAGGAGTCCACTAAGTCCACATGGAAGAAGCAGACCAGTTGGTGTGATCCAGAGGTGACGATAGCAAAATTCAAGTATGACGAAGGGAACAGTATCGGAGCTAAAATTGTGAACACCCAATTTGTGGAAGGCTGTAGAGGGCAGTGGGAGCCCAAAACTCATCTGCAGAGTATGTAGTCAGATTAAGCCGCTGGCAGATCCCCTCTAGGCACAGGCAAAGGTCTGGAACAGCCTGACCATCAGGCATAGATCGTTGTAATCCTGATTATGGTGGATCAAGCCTGATACGGGGTCAGTTGACCTCTGTCTAGACCCAACCTGAATTTTTCTAGGTGCAAGATTTCATGTTTGTTTCATGACAAAAATTTCTTCCCTGGGTTTTTAAATATTGATGGTGGTCTTTTTTTATTTGTTGCTTGTATTTTTGTCTTTATGTTACGATTGTTTTATCCTTACTACGTTATCTTATTTTTGTTCTTTACTGCTTCTGTTGGGTTTACCAGTTTGTAAAGCACAGAAGGAGTGAATATATAGGGATCATAACTGATGCAAGGGTTTGTAGGGAGCACTAGACCTGAATGTGTTATACAGCTTGTTTTAAAGGTGATTTAATCATTGGGAGGGCGGGGTGGAGAAAGAAAAAAATAGTCTAAAATGTATTGTGGCAATGACTGTATAACTCTTCTTGATGAATGAATGATGGAATTATGATAATGTAGATTATGTACCAATAAAACTTAAATAAAAAGGAGCTCAGTCAGTTTCATTTAAAACTAGGATCACATAGCTAATAAGTAACTAGTGGAGAGTCACGAAGAGTCTCATATATGTAGGTTAAAAGGCCGTACATGACATCCCGGGCTTTCCTGCCTCCAGCACCTCAACAAATAGGTACTATTAATGAGGTGGCGCCCCTTGGTATGCAAATGGTTAATGTTACTGTAAATGTTACTGTTAACCTAAAGGTTGGAGGTTCAAGTTTACCCAGAGGTCCCTTGGGAGGCCTGGGAATCTACTTCTGGAAAATCAGCCATCTAAACTCCTCGACACAGTTCTATTCTAATACACATGTGGTCACCAAGAGTTGGAGTTCATAGCAATGGTTTATATACCACAAATTCTTTAATCTATGGACCCTAGAGACACAGCTTTCATCAAACACTGGCAAATATTTTCTGAAGAGTTTGGGCAGCACAGTGTGTAAAGAAGTACAATCAGAATAACAGACACCAGTCCTAGTTTCTACTTTTTAAGTACCTCCCAGGCCAAGCTACTTGTTTCTCAGGGTACGAATGTTATCTCAAAGATTAGACACACCAGTTCCTAACTTGCTTATACAGAGTTTTTGGAAAGACTTCACAGGAATCACATAATTAGTTGTTGGTAACGCTTTCAGTTGTCATGTTGCCTCATTTCAGTTGTCAAAGCTTCTCAAACCTCAGGCTGATGGGATAGCCTGTCTGAAGACTCTTGGTCCGGGGTGGTCCTAACAGCCATCTGATTTTATTTTCATTTTCCAAAAGGTTACCCTTTCTGATTAACATAGGTAGTAGGCACACTTCTTATCTTCATCATTAAAGTAGTTTTCAGGAACAAATCGTCTCAGGAGTTAGGGTGGTATTTCCTTTCACAGGGTTCTAGACCTGCTCTACTGAGATACAGAGGAGTACAGAGATGTGTGCAACCTTGAGGCCTGTGCTCTCCATGGGCATACATTATCTCTATTTTAAAATTAAGTCATGTGAGAAAATGAGTCCTATTGGCAGATTCGTTAGCACAGTGGTTAAGCATTTAGCTGCTAGCCAGAAGACTGGCAGGTCCAACCCACCCAGAAGCCTTGCAGGAGAAAGAAGTGGTGGAGCAGTGCTGTCAAGAGTACAGCCTAGAAAACCCTACGGGGCATGTCTACTGTCAGGATTTGGAAGTGACACCATGGCACCTGACAACACTGATAGAGCTACTGCCATGTATGTATCTAACCCTGCACTAAGAAATACAGCTTTTCCATCTCAAAACAATACTGAGAGATCAGTACAACTTTCACACTTAGCACCACAAACAACAAAAGACCTCAAAGGAAACCCTATGGCTAAATCTAAAAATCTACAGATCAATTGAGCATGGACCAGAAGTGCAAAGGGTTGATATAAATAGGAGCATTTTAGGCTACACGAGGATTCAGGTAGACTGCTCAGCTTCATTTCACACGATTCTGCTACAGGGACAGGCAAAAGCATTTGAATACTTAGATAACAGGGAAAGAATCTAATTTTTCAAAATAAAAATTTAATAAACACATACACAAGGGGCATTTGACAGCAGAAGCTTGATGCAAAAAATTTTTACATGCTCATGAAAGAGAATTTTAATACACACAAAAACAAAAGAAAAGCATATTCTCCATCATCCCATAACTTATGCTTCATCACAATATGTATTTTGATTTATTTCCAAACTTCTTTCCCCTATAGCTTGTGTGTGTGCTTAAAGCATAATCATAGGAATCAAACATTTATGCACACTTTTTACATCTAATGTGTCAAATACTTTCCTATGCTATATAATCTCTATAAAAATTTTTATTAGTCAGTATAATCTATGTCAAAAACTACTCCAGAGTTTACATAATGATGGTTAAAATGGCACTTAAATTATTTCAAAGCTGTACATTGCAAAGTATGTCTTTCCTGTACAAAGCTTTTCTGATACACACAGCCCAAGTGTCTTCTAATAGCACCAAGAAAAATCTGCATTTTTCTTATTTGATGTACCAACTGGTTTCTGGGGGAACTGACGGGACAAGAAACATTTGGTAAAATATAATGTTTGGGCGATTTGAATAGACTGACTTACGTTTGGACTTTATGTTGACCGATAATGAAGGAAACCTTCCGGCTCCATGGGTTCACAAAGCTGGACCAACTGGAATCCAATATGACGTAATCTCCATTCTGAGTACAAAATCTAATGGGTGAATGTTCAAAAGGAGGCTGGCCTGCATATTTCAAGACTACATAAAACAACAAAGCAAAACCAGAATTCATTGAACAGAAATTAATTATAACAATATCTGTTTAGGCATTCATTTATAAATTTTTTCAGTCTGTCAAAAGAGAAAAAAAATATTGTTCTGGCAGTTTGAATACATAGTTTACTTAGTTAAAACCTTGATGGCTTAGCATCATGAAATATTACATAGAAAATTAGGATAATGATAAAAAAAGTTTTTCTTCCTATTAAAAAAGTAGGTGCTTGCCTTTTTGATGTATGGCAAGCATCAGAGAGCGATCTTCTGGGTGCAGATATGTCAAGATCGATGTCCCAATCAGATCCTGAGGGAGGAAGCCCAGCAAAGGCACTGCTCTGGGAAACAGAGACAGGACATGTCACCACAAACCAAAGATCCAAGAGATCATCTCAGAGCTTGCTTACAGGGAAGGGGGGTGCAGGCTAGACTCCAAGTAATTCAGAAACTTATACTTTAATAGTTTTCAAAAGCAAATAATATGTCAAAGGTTCAAAAATTTCTAAAAGCATCTAAGTGTCTCTATGTGGGGAAATGATGGACATCTAGCCTGTTTCATCAACACTGTCTAAAGAACTCGTTAAAAACCAGATTCACAGACTCCCCACAAACTTATCATATCTACTTGAGTATAATCCGGCCTGAATATCAACCGAGGCACTTAATTTTACCACAAAAACTTTATTAAAAAATGTGCTGAAAAACTCAGCTTATACACGAATATATATGGTACTAAACAAGAACCTCTGGGGATAACATTGGAAAACTGCATTTTTAACAAGTTCTTCAGAGGACTCTGAAATCCAGACAAGTTTGGAAAACTGGCTCACTTAGTGGGACATTTCGCTGCCATTTCAAAGGTCTTCAAAGACGACATCACAGTAATTTTAATGACTAGTGCCAGCTCCAAATATAATTACTATGATAAAAAACAAAATAATGTGCCCCAAAGGTAGCAGGGAATAGACAATCAACTAGTACACAAGAAAGTTGTAATAAAAAGACACTAAAACGTGTAGAAAAGACTGATTCCACAAAGGTGTCCTGTGTATTAACTACTACAAGTATTTTCTAGTGCTGGGGTCAGCACGCTTTTGAAACTGAAGAGCCAATTCTGTCCTTCACAAACTTAAAAAATGAAATATATTTTTTAAAACGAAATCACCATTATCTGACTAGTATCTTTTAAAACGTTTATAAATGAAACTGATAGTTTTCATTTTCGATTTTACTTCAGAGCCCCATGTACGAAAGAGCTGCACATGGCTTGTGAGTCAATTTGCCAACCCTGTTCTAGTGCAATCAGTTTAAGTTGTTTTCAGCATAATGCTTAGCTAAAATTTCTTCCAAGATCAGATGAGATTGGGCACGTTCAGGGTGGTATGGCTGTAGACTAAAATTTCTTAAGCTACACAGATTACATTACACCAAGGACTACCACTTACTACTTCACTTCAGTGTAACTAGTATTAAGTAAACTCAATGTCAGATGTTAAGATTCTTTTAAACAAAAATTAATGCCTAGCAATTATAATTCTTCTGGGCATTTTACACATCGTTGCTTTGTATTTATGAGTGTAGTACATGCTGGTCCTCAGATTTGCATATTTTTTCAATAAGTAAAATTTTCATACAAATGTAGAAAAAACTTAAGAGGTTACTAATGTGGGGGTACCAATGTTTCATTTGCCCAAATACACCAAAAGGACAAAAATAAGCAACAATTATACTATCAAATATCACTAGCTTTTAATGAAATACTACTTTAACACCAAAAAAAAGAGGAAGTATGTAAGGTGGAACTAACAATCAACTTGTAAATTAATTTAGTTTTACAAAACAAAAATTGCCCTTCTTTCTTTTCCTTCCTTTCTTGCTTCTCCTCTCCCCAACTTCACAGTGATAATTGCCATCATAAACTGGCTGGGTAACCAGTGATTTAGGGGAAATGAGCAGGTGCCAAGAGACCAGTGTCTTCACCTCATTTTGGGGTGAAATTTTATGCAACATTAGTAAACTGGCTCAGGTTCTTTGCCTTCCATTGTAATATGAAATAATAATCTCTGACCCACTATCGGTAGACTGCAATGAAACCAACTTGGAAAAATTGTAACTCTCTCCTAGAAGCATAACATGAATATGCAAGATCTCCTGTTTATACTACATGTATACAACACATATTTCAATGTCATTGATAAAAAAAATAGGCCAATGGAAAATGTCAACTATATACAGGTATGTATCATTTGATACCCATGAGGTGTTCTGTGAAAAGATGCTTTGTGATTTGGAAGCCCTTCTGGGAACCAGCTTCTGGCAGCTGAAGTCGACTGAAAGGACATTGACAGCTGGCTGGAGGGCACACCACAGAACGTGCCCAGCTCTGCCAGTTGTCCCATTCACTGGAGCTGAAGTAGCGCAGGCCCTGCTGCCTGCCTGTCCCCGGACAGAGCCACGAGCTGATTCCCTGAGCTCTCCCCTCTCTCTCACTTACTTGCATCCCAGTGCTACACAATCTGAGTGTGGAGATTTTAAACCATCCTCACTCACTTCCACTGAGTCGATTCTGACTCCAAGGGACCCCACGGGGCAGAACGGCCCCTGTGTGTGACTGTCACTGGTTATGGGAGTAGAAAGTCTCTCTCTCGCCCAAGAGGTGCCTGATGATTTCAAACTTAGGCCTTGATGGACAGCAGCCCAGCATATAACTCCTAGGCCACCTGGGATAACCACTAGGAGAAAATGGACTAAATGGACTAATGGACGAATGCTTTTCCTATTTAAAAAAAGAAGAAGAAAACAAACATGAAAAATACCTATGGAATTTTGGACATAAATTTGATCAGATATTATCAAAAATTACACAAAGCAATGCACACCTGTACTACAAAGCCAAAGCAAATCTGTGGTTATGAAGTCGATTCCGACTCAGACCCTATCACAGAGCAGACTGACACACCTTTCTCTCCCATAGATCAGCTGATGGGTTCAAAGTGCTGGTCTTTTAATTAGCAGTTGACTGCTTTTACCTCTATACCACCAGGGACCCTTTACAGAGATATTGTGAATGTGATGTAAACTTTTAATTATATTTTAGTTTATTTCCAGGAACAAATTTATTTTGACTTAAAGAAGTACTTACCTTTCATCTACTTCAAGGAACACACACCCTGGGGTATGTGTTGTGGTAAAAATTCTTTTATCCGCTGGGATTCGAGGAGCTAGGAAAAACAACAGTCGCATGTAAAAGCAAACACTGAATTCATCTTCTACCTAAGTAATCACATAACATACAAAAAGGGGGATAGAGTCTCTGTATTAGATAGCGGGAATTTCATTTCGGGAGGGTCTTAAAGCAGTCAGACAAGAGTTGACAATGATTGTCATTACTAAATATAGTATTAGGTCTAAATGAAATGCCTGTTACCGCTAACTTTAAGCAGAGAGAAAAGTGTACTCATTGAATGACTAGTCTACGTGTCACAGATTAAGTAAAATCTGATATAAATGTAACCTCAGGACTACCGGTATTAGTATTCCCAAGAATATGGCTCGTAGACACACCCTTTACATCTGGAATCAAAGCCACTCCCCACCCCACTAGCTAAACAACAGACAATAAGATGAATAAGAACAATAGGGAGGTATGTATTTACTAGAATAACAAACCATAGAGAGCAAAATAGCGGCATTTGCCTGGGGACAAAATCCAGAAGGCAGGAAAAGGACCAGAAGGAAGGACTAATAGAAATGAAAAACACAGGGAAGTCGTGGGCAGAGTGACCTTGTGGGGATTGCATTCAATGTCACACATCAAACCATGTATGGCACAGCATCTTTTGTAAAGGCAGTAATCTGCACCCTACTTTGGAAAGCAGTGTGTGGGGTCTTAAAAGCTTACGATTCACCATCTAAGACATGACTAAGTCTCTTCTTGTCCCGAATACAAGAGGGTGAAGAACACCAAGGGAGCAGTTGACTACACATATGAGATCACAGGAATCATAGCCAACCATGACTCTGAGACCAGAGGAACAAGATGGTGCCCAGATAACACCATTAAACACTCTGACTGGACTCACAACATGGGTTCGAGAGACAATGGGAGAACAAATGTCGACCAAAGACCGAATGCACAAGAATGGCCACACTTAACTGGCCTGACAAAGACTGCAGGAACCCCTGAGACAATGGTCCAAGACACCTTTCTGACCTGGAACTGCAGACATTCCCAGAGTTCCTCTTTCAGTCAAATGTCAGGCTCATAAACAAAATACCCTGAGGAGCATGTTCTTTACACCAATCAGTTATCCGAGGTCAAAGGACAGTTTTTTCCAAAAGCAAAGCTAAGAAGAAAACGTGGCCTACAGGAAATAGGAAATCCAGGTGGGACATGGGAAGAGTGCCAACACCTTGTGGGGAATGCAGCCAATACGTGGGACTCTTTAGGTATGAACTATCAGATGGGAAACTAATTTTGCTCTACAAATTTTCACCTACAATAGGAAAAAAATGTTTTTAATAACATAGGAATGCCTAAAGCATTGAGGGGACAGCATGAAGGCACGAGTAGGTTTCTAACTCTATGACTGCACAAAACAAGCTTTCCCAGGTCCTTATCTTCTGTGCTGGCATGTCTACATCTGTATCAGAAATCTGAAACTCCCAACTCACCTTCATAACCAGAGTGAATCTTCTCAACCAGCATGAGACAGCAAGGCTCAGGTTCTGGCTGAGTGGAGCTACACATGTGAATCAAATAGGGAGTAATCCGGAATGGGAAGTAGTTCTTCTCTTGATCTGCACCTTCCCTAGAGAAATTTTTAAAATGGTAAGACTGGTGGCAAGGCATTCAATGGGTCCAATGCAAAACAAGACAGCAGAAATGTTTTATTGGTGATGCCAAAGAGAGATGTTACCAAATAGAAAAAAAATTGTTTAAACACATTTATTTTCAAAAGAGAAATTTGACTTTAAATGCTCCCGAATATCTTAATCTGTTGCATAAAATCTTTTTAAAGTGTTGAAGAGCAAGGATGCCACTTTGAGGACTAAGGTGTGCCTGATCCAAACCACGGGATTTCAATGGCCTCCTATGCAGGTGAAGACCACTAAGGAATTAAAGCATCTGAAGGATGGTGCTGGCAAAGAACACCGACTGTACTCTGGACTGTCTTGGAAGAAGTACAACCAGAAGGCTCCTTAGAAGTGAAGATGCAGAAACTTCATCTCATCTATTTTGGGCATGTTATCAGGAGAGACCAGTCCCCAGAAAAGGTCACCACGCTTGATAAATTAAAAAGGCAATGAAGAAGAACAAGACTGCCAGTGAAATGGATTGACACGGTGACCACACAGTGGGCTTGAACATACAATTGTGAGGGACGTGCAGGACCAGGCGGCCAGGTCTACTGTCACAGAAAAGGTTCTGTGAGTCTGAACTGACCTGACTGCACTTCCACCACCACCACCAGCACCACCACCAAGAGCTATTTCTCAATTATCCAATGCACACAAGGCCCAATTTTGATGAGTATGAGGGTGGAGGTGGAGTAGTCATTCTGTGACTTTTCTCCTGATCTCTGAGCCCTAAACTACCACTGACATTCCTCTCTGCAGAAGGACAGATAAAATGAGCCATCTTATCCACATGTCGCCCAAGTGCCATAACGTTGAGTAAAGCTCCTCTTTTCCAATCACTGCAGAGCTGTGTCCCCTACTCTCTTTCAAGGAACCGAGTCAGTCTCAGCTTCTGTTGTCGCTGCTCATGGTCCAGCAGTCCATAAAGGTACCAGCTTTGAGGGGGTTGATCACCAGTCTACCAGGAGAAATGTGGGTGCTACAAAGTAGTCTGCTGAGCCTGGTGGTCTTTCTATTTCCCAAGGGGTTCCCCAGTGAGCACTCCCACTGCTGCCTCCAAGCTCCTCCACACTCAACTGTATTGCTTCTTTGCTTTCTATTCCAGCTACCACGAGGGATTTTTCAATAATTTCCATGGAGACTCTGACTAATCCAGGACAAAGTTTTTCTCCTCTCTGACTATTGAAAGCTGTTAGTAACTTTATCACTAAATGTTGGGAATCATATTTCCATTTGAAAATAATTTTTCTTATTTTGAAAGCAAGATTAATAACCTACCAGTCAATTCAAACGAGAAAAAAAAATCAGTATCAACCCTACTCTAAAGCAAATGACTATTAACATTTTGGTCCACTTCACAGTTTCTGGACCATTTAAATCCTTATATGTATAACAAAAGCAGAAACCAATTTAAGCTGTAACTGGAAATGCCAGCAGGAAGAGATCAAGACAATGGCCATTTTAAAATGCAAACACCCAGTGAGTGTCATTGGCTGCTAGAATAAGAATCAGCTTCCTACCTATTGTTTTAGCATCTACTCTTCTCCCAAGCACACCTCCATGTACCTTTTCTTCAAAGCACAAAATCTCTGTGACAAGATCTCCGTTAGGTCTACTGTACCCACAACTGAACTTGTTGAAAATAGGGGGGGATCAAAGAACAAACTGCTAAGGAAAATCAGCAGGGCCCACCATTTCCGGCAGTCATAAACGATAATACTTACCGAATCCTGCAGAAAAAGGATTTCACTGGAGCAAATTCATCCTGGGAAGCTGCTAGGGACAGAGACAAACCCACTTAGGGGAGAAGAGAAGAGCAATGGGGAACAATGTTGTACTATTAGCCACCCTGAAAATAAACTTGCTCTAAAAGTACTTTTGAGGTCTGCGGGCTGACCCCGAACCGAAATATAAGGACCCCTCCCCACTCCACCCCCTGCCCGAAGAATGCACTTCAGAGAACAGCACTGAAGCTGCAGCTCAGGGAGAGGGGCACTTCTGATCAGGAACGAATGAAGAGGGAAGGAGAGACAGTAGACTACATCTCGGCCCAGCAAGTCCATTGGACAGTATTCCAGCTGAGAGCAGCCAATGCAGAGAGAGGACCATAATCCCGGGGCACGAGGAGACACAAAGTCCCTCACGGACCCACAGCATTCAGGGGCCAGCCCTGGAGACCAGGGGCAGGAGGTGTGCTAGATCCGAGCCCACCACGGTGAGGCAGGGCCCTCGGGGTGCAACAGAGCAACAGGGGGAGCAAAGCAACCAAGTCCCTGAGGGATAGCAAAGATAGACTTCGGGGCCAGGGCATGGCACTGCATCAGACGTGCCTGGAAAACACTCATGCAGGTAAACTGACACACCTGGAACTATTTGTAGACTTTTCTTTTTTTGCTGTTGGTTTTTTGAGGGTTGCTGTTTTTTTGTTTTCTTTTGTTGTTTTGCTTTGCCTTGTTTTTGTGCTTATCTTAATCACTTTATTGGGGGCTCGTACAGCTCTTATCCCAATGCATCCATCCATCCATGTGTCAAGCATATTTGTACGTATGTTGCTGTCGTCATTTTCAAAACATTTTCTTTCTACTTGAGCCCTTGTTATTAGCGTCTCATTTTTTGCCCTCCCTCATGAACCCATGATAATATTTTACATGTCTTACCCTGCCTGATGTCACCCTTATTACTGTCTATCTAGATAAGCTAGGCGGGATCCACAATCTGAAGGAGGAAAAAGACTGACGGCTTCCAGCGGATATGGGAGAAGAGGAGATGGGGGGAAGAAAGAGGTGCCACTAGGGACAAGGGAACAAGTGACCTAAAATCAATGGCAAGGAGGGCATAGGATTCCTGGGGGGCAAGGGGCTTGATCAAGGGCAATGTAGCCAAGAGGAATCACTGAAACCCCAATAATGGCTGATAGTGGGACAAAGGGAAATAGAAGAAAGAACTAGGAGACAACGAATATTTATAGAGGTCTAAATATAGGCATGCGTATATATAAATACATTTATATATAATGATAGGGAAATAGATCTATAACATATATTTAGTTGTGAAGTATTAAGACAGCAGATAGACACTGGGCCTCCACTCAAGTACTTCCTCAATTCAAAAACACTTTGTTCTACTAACCTGACATTTTGTAATGCTGGCCTTCCCTGACAGCATCTGAAGACAAAATGGGTGCATAAGAAAATGTGGTAAAGAAAGCTGATAGTGCCTGGCTATCAAGAGATAAAGCATCTGAGGTCTTAAAGGCTTGAAGATAAACAAACGGCCATGTAGCTGAGAAGCAACAAAATCCATATGGAAGAAGCATATCCTGCCTGTGTGATCATGAGGTGTCGATGGAATCAGGTACCAGGCATCAAAGACCCAAAACTGTCCGGTCTTGGCACAGGAGACTCCATTTTAGGCTCAGTGCCTCCATTTCACCATCTCTTCTGAGGCTCAAACCGGTTTTCTGGAATTTCCAGGACACGGGCTCATCTCTAAAAATGCACACACCCCACCCTGCTGCAACCCTTAGACTTAGATAAGCTTAACAACTGTTTCCCTTGCGAAATTCAGCTGTGCACATATTTTTATTTATTTTTGGGGGGGCATCACTGCTCTCCGGTGGTGGGAGTAGGAGGCCCAGCCCCACTGCTGGAATTGAACCTCCGTCCCAGTGGGCTGCAGTCCCGCGCACAACCCTACGCCACCGGGGCTCAGCCCTGTGCACATATTTTGTGCCAGAAGTTTCCCTCCTGAAAAATTTAAAAATGCAACTGTTCCCGCCAAGCCCACCAGAGGGGTATACAAACCCTTCCTTTTGTTCCCTTGGCATGGCTTCCTCGGCTCACACTCCTTTGAGTAGCTGAAGTTGCCCTCAAGCCCTCCTTTAAAGCCTGCCCTAACCTCTGAAATGGCCTCTGACTTTACTTCGAGGCCGAACAAAAACAACAACCAAAAAAATCATATTGATGTGAATGAGAGGGAGGGCAGAGGGGTGACCCAAAGCCCATCTGTAGTCAATTGGACATCCCCTTTCAGAAGGATCACAAGGAATGGACAAATCAGTCAGGGTGCAGTGTAGCACCGACAAAGCACACAACTTTCTTCTAGTACTTTAATGCTTCCTCCCTTGCCCCCACTATCATGACCTCAATTCTACCTTATAAGTCCAGCTAGACCAAAGCATGTGCACTGGTATAGATAAGAGCTGGAAACACAAGGAATCCAGGACAGACAATCCCTCAGGGCCAATAATGAGAACAGAGATTCTAGGAGAGTAAGGGAAAGTGGGGGAAGTTAGGTGTAATTGATCACAATGATTGACATAAGTGGATGAAGACAGACAGTGGTTGGTCTAAGACATGAAAAAATAATAATAACTTATGTTATCAAGGATTCATGAGGGAGGGAGTGTTGGGGAGGGAGAAAAAAATGAGTTGATACCAAGGGCTCATGTAGAAAGAAAATGTTTTGAAAATGATGATGGCAACATATGTACAAATGTGCTTGACACAATATATATATATATATATATATATAGATTGTGATAAGAGGTGTAAGAGCCCCCAAGAAAATGATTTAAAAAGTACTCTTGATTAACATAGACCTCTCTTCCCTCACTTCAAGGACTTCTTCACATTCTATCACTCCCACAGAACTCCCATATGATACAAGCAATCCTGAGGTAGGTTCTGATTCACAGTTTTCTCTAGAACCTTTTCCGTTTTTCTGTTATCATTGCTGTATGCTGTGACTGCTGTGACAGTGCCTGACTGGCTGCCCATTAGGTTCCTGGGCTGTAGTTCTAAGGGAAGCTACCAGCAGACCATTTTCCCTAAGGAGTCACTCAGAGGTTCTAACTGCTGACTTTTCAGTTAGCATCCAAGCATGTAATCATTGTGCCACCAGGGTCGATGGTTATTTTAAAGTACATTTAACGCTGAGTTAAATTTTCTCATATTTCTACCCCTTTTCATAGTTACCATTTCAACCACCAGTATAATAATCTTTTCACACAACTCTTCTTTTGGTGAATAATAGGTAGGGAAGACCGCAAAAGAGTTAATACCTTTGAATAGGAATATTTAAAGTACCATGGAAGACCCAGCAGAATATATAGATCTGCTCGGAAGAAATGGTGCAGCCAGAATGCTCCTGAGAAGCAAGGACAGTGACCACGAATAATCTAGGTCTCATGTACTTTGCACAGCGAACTCAGGAGGAACCAGTCCCTAGAGGAGGACATCCTGAGTGGATTCAATGAAGAAGCTCAGTGAAATGGAGGAAGACCCTCCAGGAGATTGACAGCAATGGCTGCGACAGTGGGCTCAAACATGACACTTGAGAGGGTGGTGGGGATCTAAGTGTTCCATAGGATACAATGAGTTGGAACCCTCTCAATGACATTTTACAACAACAACAACAACAACAACAACACTAACTTTTTTCCATAACACAGAAATTGGACTACTTCCAGATGTTACTATATAAAGTTCTTGGCCATTAATATCTTAATGTTATCTCCAATCCTGATGCCATGGTTTCTATCAAATTGACTGACAGTGACTAGTTCTGGTGTGGTGAGGAGCGTTGGAGGCACAGTGGGCAGGCATTTGACTACTGATGGAAAGGCCTTTAGGTCAAGATGACAGCTCTGGGAATCCTAGGAGGCAGTTCTACCAGGTTCTTTACGGTCCCCAAGCTGAACCAACTCAGTGGCAATGGATTTAGCTTTGCTTTGGTTTCCATGTCAAGTGGCAATTCGGAGCTGTGTACTTTGCCTTTAAAGGGAGGAGCAGAACCTTTTCCCAAGCGCTTGCTGCCTCCTTGAATGTCCTCTGGTGAAAGCTCTCTCAAGGTATGTTTTGGGCATGTGCTCTCCCTAAGAGAAACGAAGTAAAACTATGAAATGTTTCACAAGCACACATCAAAGATCACACAATGTTTCACAATGCACACACCACAAAATCTAACAAACTAAGAGACTGGACACAGCCCAAATCTGTGCATTTCTGGAGGAAAGATGGCTGGAAGAATTTACACAAGGACTTCTGAATGATTGAGGAAAATGTACAAGTTTAAAAGCTACTCCAATGTAAAAGTCCAGGAATGAGTGGTCACATGTATCCCAGCTCATAAAAGTGCCTTCTGGAACCTGAAGATAGCTTTTACAATGTGCTCATGAGAAATAAATGGAGGAACAACTTTACAGAGTGACAATACAAAGGACTGGAAGGTAAGTTACTGCTAACGCTGGATTCAGAAGGGGATGTGGACTGAGGGCTATTATTACTGATGTCAGATGGATGTTAACTGAAAGCAGAGAATATCAGTATGGCAATCATGTGCTTATGTTAATTTCATGATTGAAATGTAGGGGTGGAGTCTAGCCTGTTCATCTGGAGATAGCCATTGAGTAGCCAATGAGGCCTCTATGTGGGCATGGCTTTCTCCTGAGACTTCTGGTAAATCTCATGATATTTCCCTTGTGAAGATGAGAAGCTATCTTCCCCATTTGTTGGGAGTTAGTCTCAGAGATGATGAATCACAGAGAAGACAAGATGGCTGCATCTGAGAAGCTGAAGGAGCCGGCGGAGAGGCCACACAGCTTTGCCCTGATGGAGCCAGACCTCTGAAGCTGGGGCGGCCACTTGGAGACCTCTGCCAGCGATGGGTTGCTTCTGCTGTTGATGGACCCTGAACCCTGGAAGCGAGGAGCCATGTGGAGACCCCTGCCAGCACTAGGATTCTGCACCCCCTGACCTGTGACTTAGTGAGTCGGAAGGAGATTCTATAGACAGATTTTGGGCAAATGGGTTAATATTGGACTTATGACTTTGGGCTGGACTGGGCTGGGATGTTTTTTCAATGTCCTGTTCCTCTTGTATATATAAACCTTTTCCTCTATCTATATGTGTGTCTATGAAATTTGTTCCTCTAGTCTACCTGGACTAACACAATCAGAAAGATGCTTACCTGTGTTTTTTGCCCTCTGGTGGTGGGAGTAGGAGGCCCAGCCTTGCTCCTGGAGAGCTGCTGCTGCATTCGAACCTCCAACCCAGTGGGCCGCAATCCCGCGCACAACCACTACTCCACCGGAGCTCAGGTGCTTACCTGTGTTTTATTGACTATACAAAGGCATTTGACTGTGTGGATCTTAATGAATGATGGGTAACACTGCAAAGAATGGCAATTCCAGATCACTTTACTTGTGTAAAGATAAGGAAAACACAAATGATAGCCCCTCAATGAGATGGCTGGCTACAGTGACTGCCAAAATGGGCTAACGCAGCAATTAGGGACAAGATGATACAGAACTCAACAGGGTTTTGTTATGACTCAGAACTAATGCAATGGCTTCTGACAACACTATGATACAGTGTTAACATAGAAATGGTTTCAGGAATGGCTTAAACTGATAGAGGAATTAAGCCAAGACAGTTTCAAAATCATCTTTGATCATGGCTTCCCTTTTACAGCTGGGTCAATGGGTGGTGCCAACAGCCCAAGGTGGGAGATGGTTGGATGAGAGAGGTCTGTCTGTCTCCTGAAATGTTACTGCCTTGGAACTCTTTGAGAGATCAACTTTCTGTATTCGGACACATGGGCTCGCCAGAATCAGAATAGGCACAATTGACACTCTTATTTTAAAGCTAGAGTCACAAACAGCTGTGAAGGTGAGAGATTTTCCAACTTTGAGAGCAGGGACTAACAGTAGGACTCTGAAGTCTGACTACCTAGTTGAATACTGGCTCCATCTACTCTGAGCAGTGTGACTGCAGGTGAGTCACTCTATGCCCTCAGTGACTATGTCTTCCAGCTTCCAGGGTGCCCCTGACTCGAAAACTGAAGCAGTGGCCCCTCTGCACCCTCGACTGCTTCCACCAAACTTTCTGCAACAGCTTCTAGCCAGTGCCTATGCATGGGGTACTAAGGCAGGGCTAACAATGGATGTCACCAATGCATGACTTTGGCTCCTGGACTTCATTGGGCTTCTCGGCCGAGCTCTTCTCTGAACCAGGCTGCTATGTAGACCTGCTTCCTCCTCTGTCTCCTTCCCCTCAATCTCTTCCCAAGGTGTCCTTCCTCCCTCCAAGTGTCAGATCTTCATGGTCTGAAGATGCTGCCCACCTCTCCTGCTCTCTCTGCAATACATCTCTTGTACAGCCAATCCCATCTTGGCATTTGTTTCCTGGTAAATCCAAAGGGATTGCTACCTTATCTGTCAAATGAGGGTAGTAAGAGTACCTACACCCACAGAGTTGCTGTGAAAAACGATCTCACCCATGTGAAACATGAAAAAGAACCCCTGAAAAATAGTGAAGATCTCAAAAGATGATACTAATTAATATTATCCATTGCTTATATGCCCAAACCAAATCGGTTGCCTTGAGTTGATGCCAACTTACAGCAATCATATGTGCTTTAGAGTAAAACTGTGCTCCAGAGAAGTTTCGACGGCTCCCTTTCCAGAAGTAGATGGTCAAGTCTTTATTCCAAGAAACCTCTGGGTAAATTTTAACATCCAACTTTCTGGTTAGCTGTGAGGGCATTAACTGTTTGCACTACCCAAGACTCCTTTATGTGTATAGAGTGCTCTAACTATGTAAGTACTTGGTAACCATGCATCCATAGATTGGTCAGAAGGTAACATTCATATTTCACAAAGAGAAACCAAGTGACTCCAAGGTTAATGAATGGACAGAGTGTGCATCATTTAAAACTCAAAAAACTTCATATTCTAAGTTTTAAATTCTTTGCAAACAGAAAACACTGTGAAGGCCTACTTCTACCACTGATATATGACTACCTGAATTTCAACTGTCTTTGCCAGGAGTATCATGACAGAGGAAGCCAGACTCCATAATCTCACACAACAGAAGCAAGCCCTTATGCACAAGGCTGTGTTAAATTCTTACTGAGCTTTTAGAAGTACATTCTAAAGAAACAGTGGCCAGAGCTTCTGAGAGGTCTACATGCTTAAATTGAAATATGTTCTAATAATGGCACAGCTTCCAGTATCACAGGAATATGCAAGCCACCAAAGTGTGACAAATGAACAGATGGGTTGTGGCAATGAACTAGCTACTAATATCAACCTGATCGGTGCTTACGAGAAAGGGAAGAAGAATCATAACATGGTGATGTCAGAGTTTTAGGATTTTCCAGAGGGTCTGCCATGCACCTCCACCCATCCTGTTCCTGATCCTCTTCCCTGAACCAAAGGACACTCTGGCCTTTGCCACTGGGACAACATCTTTCAAGGCCAGGACAGTGGAGTCACCTGCCTAGTATGAGATCTCTGTTGAGACCAGGGATTCTCTAAGTGGGCAATACCGCTGCCCCTGCCCTGGAGGGTGCTGAAAAGTGGCAGTGGGCCAAATAAGCAGCGTCCCTGGTGCTGCAGTGGTTACATGTTGGGCTGTGATCTGCAGTTGGGCAGTTTGCATCCACCAGCAGCTCTCTGGCAGAAAGACAGAGATTTCTAGCTCTGTAAACAACTACAGTCTCATAAACCCACACAGGCAGGTCTACCCTGTTCCATAAAGGCACTTATGAGTCGGTATTGAGTCAATACAGTGAGTGACCTTTGATTTTTGAGGCCAAATAAATTTGGGATCCTTAGTCGATACTCTTTCAATTTTGGCATGGTCCATAGTTTCCACTGACTGATTTTCAGAAAAGATCAGCAGGCCCTTTCTCTTACTCTGTCTCAGTCTGAAAGTTCCACTGAACCTGCCCACCCTGCATGCCCTGCTGATACCTGAAACATCATAGCAACACCAAGACCACTGTACGACAAACTGAAAGGTGGGTGGTGGAGAAAGGACAAAAGAAGATAGGAATGGGCCAGCTTAGAAATGGCATGAAAAAAAGTAAGAAAGAAAGAAATGGCATGGAACTGACTGGCTGCCTTTGCCATGAATCTGAACCCTTGAGATTTACAGGAAAAATTCAGCATGAAGGCAAATTGGATGAACTGCTTCCATACCCTCATGCAATTAGTAAATGTTGAGGTACAGTGAACAATAATTTCAGAGGATCTAAATTTTCTGTGTGGGAAGGACCACAGAGTAATACTCAGTGATCAGTGACTATAAAAAGGTGGGAAAGGCAAGACAGAGCTGACACAGGTAATGATGTAGGAAGATGCCTGGCGTGCACGTGAGAGCTGGCTAACAATCATCTCCAGTCTGTCCTATTCAGAGCTGATAACTACGCATCTGGAATAGATTCTGGCCCACAGCAATTAGATCAATGTTTATATAGTATGTGACAACATGACAGTGGAAGAACATGCGTGGACAGTTAAAAAAATGAGAAAACTGTGTCCAGGAAAGGGGAAAAAATTCAATCAATATTTCTGAAAGGAGGGGAAAGGGGGAGATGAGAAAACCAGAAGGTGGCAAGGATCGCATAGGAACGTTTTCTACTCACTGCCACTGGGTTGCTTCTGACTCAGAGCAACTCCACATAACAGGGAGGAACTGCATCATGGGTTTCTGAGGCTGTAACTCTTTTACAAGAGTCGAAAACCTCGTCTCTCTCCCAAGGAGAAGCTGGTTGTTTCGAACTGCTGACCCTCAGGTTAGCAACCCAACATGCAACCGCTATGTCACCAGGATTTCTACAATTTATATTAAAAAATACACCAAAAGAGTCAGGCAGAGGTCTACAATTAAAAAAAGAAAGATGCAAACTGGATCAATTACTGGTTTGAAAACCAGAGACACAGGCTTAGAATCAAAGAAAAGCTTGAAATTCATTAATCGTGAGATTTTGCCAATGGATATAGCCCTTTTAGCCATATCCATTATGAGATGTATTGTAAATCTAGCCTCTAGGTAAGTTGATGAATTTTAATTGTGGTGCTGGAGAATAACATTGAAAGTACCAAGGAATGACCAAAAGCCAAACCTGTCTTGGAAGAGGTACAGTCAGAGTGCTCCTTAGAGGTAGGGATGGTGAGACTACATATCACATACTTTGGAACATGTGGTCAGGAGAGACCAGTCCCTGGAGAAGGACATCCTGTTTGGTAAAGTCGAGAGGGGTATTGAAAAGAGGAAGGCCAAAGAGATATAGATTGGCACAATGGCTTCAACAGTGGGCTCAGGAACAGGGACACAGGAAGGTGACACAGGACCAGGCAGTGTTTTTTTTATGTGGGTCAGAACCAACTCAATGGCACCTGGTAACTACCACCCTGTGTCTGTGGGTGTAATCCTGTTTGGGAGGGAGTTCTCTTTTAGACTAATGAACAGGATTGATGGGAGGGCTATTCTGGCTCTCCACCTCACTAGAGTGTATGCACCACGCTCCCTCGGAGCTATGGTCTGCTGAAGTCAAAAACCACACCAAATGCCGTGCCTCTGAGTAAAAAGAGCCATCTCAGAAGCACAGAAGGGAATCCCAGGACCATCAAGGAAGCAAGGCCATCAGTGGAGTATGTTTGAGATGTGTGTCAAGTGGTGGGGACTGAGACCAGAAGCTGCCATACAGAGGGCATGAGACAGAGCCAAAACCAAAGGCCAATGCAAGAAGACCAAGAGACAGAACAGGGGCGCTGCAGAGAAGCACTGAGGCTTTGGGACTGTGACGCTGAGCAGCTGGCTGGCTTCACAAGGCTATGAGACGAAGGGCTTGAGAAATCTGAGTACTGACTAGAAGAGGGGCCGCTGTGGACTATTGACTGTATCTTTAATGTTGTCTGATCCTGACCTGTTAACTATCCTAACAAACTCCCCTGATTGTTGAGTATTGTCTGTGAGTTCTCTGTGGATTGTCACACCTAGCATAGATAGAGAACGCCATGGGAGGAAAGACTGGTGTCAGAATAGGTAGAGACTGGTGGCGGGGGAGGTAGACGCAGGGGCAGTGAGTTATTCATTGTCTCTTCCAGCCAAAGTCTCGAACTCCCTCCAAATGACCTTGCCTTGCATGGGTCTCTTAAAGAGGGGGAGATACTGATAGGAGTCACCTGTGAGGAATGGGGAACAGGCTTTCCTGGAGTGCCATCCTGCTGTGCATAAAATGAGCCCTCTGCAAAGCAGGAGGAGGGAACTCATCACTAGAAAGAGCCAGGAGCTGGGTTTGCTGAGTTGAAGCTGAATGCCTTCTGTTTGAGGCTTACAGCTGAGTGAAATGCCCTTTGGGCAGGGGTGGGCAGATTTGACAGAACTTTGTAGCAAGTCCTGATAAACAACTCCACCCTGAGCATTTCTTATTGGTATTATTACTCGTTAACTTCCTGAGTGAATCCCGCACTAATGAATGTTGTCTATGAATTCTGTGCAGCCATTGCAATGAATATTAGAAAATAAGAAATAAACTATACAGCATTAGGAATTAAAACAACACAGCAGGTCCTTGTCCTTGTGGCAACAGAGGAGTCAGAGGAGGCTGGAGAAGAGCTCCACACTAAACTCTTTAAGAGATAGTCACAAAGAATATAAACTAATACGAAATGACTTCAAGCCAAAACAATGAGTCACTGAAAGATCTCTAAGACTAACTGAAAGCCACAGAGAAACTGAACAGGCAGCGTCAGCACAGACATAAGCATAACTTTCAGAAGAAAAGCCAAGTAATGAGATGTATAAGCATTTTACAGGAAAGGGAAAGTGGAAATGGGCTTATTAAAATTTCCTTTTTCTCAAAAGTAAAATCTCTCTAGTGAAGCTAACATTAAAGGGAAACACTTGATTTTATTAGCTGAGAGGAAATTAGTCCATGAGTGACGTAAATGGTTACCATCATTGGCTCCTAGTGAAAAAAGTTGGTGGCTTGAATCCACCCACAAGTTCTTTATAAGAAATACCTGGTGAGCACCACCACAAAATCAGCCATTGAAAACTTGTGAAGTATAATTCTTCTCTGGCCTTCTGGGGTCTCCATGAGTCAGAATAAATTATTCACCAGGAAATGGTTTAGGTTCTGTTCTGTTGTTTTATTAGTTTGAAGGAAACTAACTCTATAAAGGATCACATTTGAAGGTTCTAGTAGAATGAGAGAAAAATGTACAGTGAGACTCAAAATCATACAGGAGACCAGGCTGACTGGTCAAACAGAAGACAGGTCGGATCGCCAAGATTATGCCCCAAAGTCACCCTTCAGGTTTAAAACTAAACTCACTCGCTGGTAAAACAACCAACCATTTAAAAAGGGCAGCATTTACCAAAGAACAGAAGTCAACGAGTCAGGAAAAGAGGTGGAATGGAAATAGGGAACACTGGGAGAAAGCAGCATAACATGATGCTACACTGAAGAGGTAGCAATGAGTGAGCTGAAATAAAAATGTGTATGGATTGTTTAATTTAAGACTAATGATGTGATTGGTAAGTCTTTAGCTAAGACATACCAAAAAAAGTTTTTTAAAAAAGGAAACTAAACTTTGGCATGGATTAATCTGCTAGGCCAGTGGTCGGCAAACTGTGGCGCCTGGCCCTCTGCAGCTCTTTCAGGGTGGGGCTCTGAAGGAACACTGGAAACATTTGAAGGTTATGATTTCAGTTCCTGGTGATTTCCACTCCTGGGGAGGGAGAACGATGGGGCTTTCTACTCCTGTAAAGATCTAGTCTCTGAAACCCACAGGGACTGTCTTCTCTGTACTATAAGGTCATCAGGAGGAGCACAATGGGTTTTGATAGGATTGCTGACTTGGAATCAAATCAGTGGCAATGGATTTGGGTTTGTTTAAGCTATGCAATTCATTTGACTAAAATCAAAGTACATGGATTTGTGTGTAATTACAAGACTTTTCACTACATCTTGGTTTTTATCTTATTTTTCAAGAAATAAGGAAAACCACATAGTTTACATGTCCTAGGCAGTATAATAATTTGTGCACTCCTGCTGCAAGAATGAAACTGATCTCTCTGGGGCAAGATGAACATTGGTTTCATTACCTCTTTGGGTCCAGTTTCTCCAGAGCGGGAGCTGGGTGCAGGCAGTCTGTGTGTAGAACACCCTCACATCTTCAGGGGCAAGCAGTTCAGCAAAATGAGAAGACTCCAAGAAATCTTTTTCACAATTCAAGATCGAAGAAGCATGTTCAGAAATGTGCACTAACCTTCTGGACAGAAATGAAAATACTGCCACAAAGGTATCCTATGAAAAGCATGGAAAATAATTGCAAATATTAAAATACTAATAATAGGCACTGGAAAGAAATTTTGCTCTTGCATTCACTATGATTAATAATTTAAACATACAAACTATAATAACCCAAGTAAATTTTGCCTAAATATTTCATAAATTCACATTACCAGAAGAGTTTCACCTTTTGAGATTTAATTGCCAAGCATGTGTGTATGTGCGTGCGTGCACACACACACACACGAGTGAGCTCCACAGGGACTAGACATACATGCTATATACGCTTCTGATTCCTTCTTGGTAAGCCATGCACCTTACACACTTGAAGAGATTTATCTTTTATTCATCTGCATATTCTGAACTTCAAGACCAAGCTCAAGATTTACCTCCTTTCAAAACTTGTCTGTCCTGAAAAAAATCTCATTCCACAAGAATCTCTTCATTTGTTTCATTGGGCACACATGTTACACACTAGTCTAATCTAGCCCTGTGTGAATCCACTAGGGTTGGCCTGTGCATATTCTCCACCTTTAAAGATCTAGTGTTTGTTTTTTTGTGGGCAACACTGCCCCCTGATGGGAGTAGGAGGCCCAGCCTGGCTCCTGAAGAGCTGCTGCTGGATTTGAACTGCCAACCCTGTGGGCCTCAGTCCCGCACACAACCACTACTCCACCGGGGCTCAGCCTACCTTTAAAGATCTTAATGAGCAAAATTTTTTCGTAAATCTCCACACTCCCACTAGAGGGCAGTGATGTCCCCCCACCAAAAAAAAATCTCCACAGTACTTCCTACAGTACTATGCAAACACCAATATGTACTATGATAATCCAAGAGATAGCTCAAATTCCCAAATGTTAACATCTTTAAATTACAATTATGGTGAGCTCTAAGTATAAAGTTAATATCCATCATTACTAGCAAAACACAGGGCTTAATTTATGAAGAGATTCCGTAAAGATATACTGACATCTCTCCTGACTTTTCTTTTAAAAAAATGACAGGATCTCAACTCAACTGTGCAATTAAAGCCCCAGTGACTGAACTTGAGGTAGAAGGTATTGAAACTGGGAGGGATATAATAGGAATGAACAATTCTCACATCAGGATAGAGTTCAGGAAATTATTCTTACTTTGAGAGCACTCAGCGATGGTAAGGAGTTAGAAGCACCTCACAGTTGAAGCAGATCGACTACTTCATGTGCTCCTTCTTGCATTTGGGCATGTTCTGTGTCAAGAGCAAGAGAATGGACACAATGCCTCCTCAGCAATTTTCTCCTGCTTTGCCTCAAGCCTGGTTACTGAAACGTGCAGTACGCTTTTCAAATATCTGTATCTAGAGAAGATTTTTTTTTTTGGAAAGTCAGCTGTGTGGTCATGGAGAAAGATGAGAATTCTTACTGTGTTTTTGGAAGTGTGTTCGGAGGCAACAGGAGGCAGTTTCTCGGGACTGTACGTGGTCACACCTGCTCGAGCTGCTTCGCATTGACTGAGCATCTGGAAAAACTCACTGTTTGCTAAGAAACATAGGAAAACACACAGGTAGTCCAGTGGCCACAGTAACTTTAGGAAATAATTTATTTTTACTCTGAAACTGACTTAAATATTAGAACACAGACACAAGTGATTTTTCCTCACAATCAAATAATTTTCTTCTTTTACCACAATATAGATAGTCACTTAAGATTTTGAATTTTCTCGAAAAAAAGTTCCTATGAGTTCTTTAAATCTCAGGGAACAATATACCTTTAACACGCTAAAATAAAGCACTGAAATTCCAAATATGTGCACTAATGCATATACATAACTTCACATGACAGGAACATTACTCAGTATTCAGCATATATGAGGCCACATATATGAAGGAAAGTCAGAATGAAGAAGAAAAGACTTTAAAAGACTTTATTTGGGGCTGAGCCCGGGTGGCGTAAGTGGTTGTGCACGGGACTGAGGCCCACTGGGTTAGATGTTCAAATCCAGCAGCAAGACTGGGCCTCCTTCACCCAGCACCAGAGGGCAGTGATGCCCCCAACCACGCCCCCCCAAAAAAAAAAAGAAAGAAAAAAAGTCTATGTAGGACTGGGAAACGTATATTGTGCAAGGAGGCTCAAAAAGTTCATGGAAAAATTCCTTTAACTTTTAATTCCATTTTTCCATGAACTTCTGAAGCACCCTCACATTCAGTCAAACATGTTCCTTCCGTCTAGATTGCATCTCAAAGGAAATAAAAATCCTCACAGCTGGAACCGCCAGAAGCACCATCATTATAACCAGAGAAAAGACTGACGGCGTCAAGGAGTTCCCTTTACTCGGGTTCACAATCAACATTGATGGAGGCTGCAGAGACCTGTCTCTGGAGAAGGACGGCCCGCTTGGCAACGCAGAGGGGCAGTGCGAAAGAGGAAGACCTTCGACCAGAAGGGCTGGCACAGGGGCTGCTGCGAGGCGCTCCAACGTACCAGGTGGGAGGATCAGACTGGGCCAAGAAGCGTTTGGCTCTTCCGGAGTCGAACCCGAACTCCAGCGCACCTAACCTTTTTGTCTTCTTTGCACCCACCACTCTTCTTAAAAGTTCATCTTCAAAGTGAACATTCGGCTGAGCCCCGGTGGCGCAGTGGTTGTGTGCGGGGCTGCGGTCCACAGAGTTGGCGGTTTGAATCCAGCAGCAGCTCTCCGGGCGCAAGGCTGGGCTTCCTACTCCCACCAGGGCAGTGATGCCACAAAAAACAAACAAACAAACAAAAGTATAAAAAAAAAACAAAATGAACATTCATGGCAACCGCTAGGCCCTTGCAACAGGTCGAAATTCTTCAGGGTCTTCTCTTGAAAAACAAAGACAGTACAGCGATCGCTGGAGTTCTGCTCACTTTGCACAGTGTCATAAAAAGCTCAAAAGATGTTTGGGAGTAAATCACACACACAACTTCCCTGGGGGGGAACCCTGGGTGGATGAGGGGGGTTTTCAACAAGTTCATGGGAAAATCCCTTTAGCCTTTCATTCCAATTTCCCCAGGACCTTGCAGAAGCTCCCTGGCCTTGCGGGACTGGCTTGTCCCTGGGGCTGTTACCTTGCACGCTGTCCACGCAGCGGAGGGCATAGCGGAGGGCATCCAGGGTGCTGGGTTTACCGTGCCGCTCTGCTGGGAGACACTTCTTCATTTCCTGGACCACCGTCCGCAGTTCTTCAGACACTGGCATGTGGCTCTGCGGCCCACTGTGGAGATACAAAAGGAATACACTCACACCTGCCGTCATCCTAACAGCCAACAGTCTTTGCCCACCTACTGTGTGCCCGTTCTCAGCGGTCTGGGCTCACTTGATGGAGAGCTTTATTCATCCCTGGGTGGTATAAGCCGCTAATGGGTTTGGCTATGGACCGACAGGTTGGGGTTTGAATCTACCCCCACGGTGCTTCGGAAGAAAGGCCTGGCCATTTACTGCTAAAAAACTCCATCATTCTCATCACACACACACACAGGTACTTCTACACACGAGGTTGCCATGGAGTCCACTGGGCAGCCTGGGGGAGGGGGGCTGGGGAGGAGGAACGAAGGCAAATATCTGGAAAAGCGGTAAGCGCCTTCCACTCCCGTTCCCACCTGGGCCTCATGTCAGCTCGTTGTTTGACCACTTTGGATGTACTTTCAGATTGTACACGGGGTCACTGTCTCCATGCCCCCAAGAATATACGTTCTGCAGGCCGGCTTCCCCCTTCCGCTCCCGGGCCGACGCCCAGGCGTCACCTGGCGCTGCTCGCTTCTCGGGGCGGCGGCGGCGGCGGCGGGTCCCTCCGCGCGGCGGCCCCGGGCTGCGGGCCCTGGCGGAGCTCCATCTCCGGCGCGGCCGCCGGCCGACTGCCGTCCGCTCGGGCTTACTGGTGAGCCTGGGACCGGAGCCGACGCCTCATTTCGGTCCCCGCCAGAGCGGGCCGTCAGCGCCGCTCAGGAACTCTGGTTCTGCCACCTGCAGGCACTCTCCTCCCGGTATGGCCATGGGATCTACTCGCTGGCTTGCCCCGCAGCGGGTCCTGTCTGGGAGGGAGGGACCCAGGTGGCAGGGGTCCCGGGACACCTCCGACAAGGAAGGGCTCGAGGCGGGACGGGGCTGCCACGACTTGCGAGCCCCCCGGGAGGGGTCCTGCACCGAAGACTCCGGAGTCACACAACGTTCCTCAGCTTCTGCAAAGTGGGCGCGCGCCCAGCTGGGGGCCGGGGAACGTGGGGTCCCGGGGCTGCGGGTCCCGCGGCCGGCGCGGAGGGCAGGCTCGTGGACTGGCGCTGCCGACTGAAGGCTTCCCGAGCGCTCCCCCGCCCCCGCGAGCGGGCCCGTCCCGAGGCCTGCCGCGTGCAAGCGCCCGTGCGCCCCGCCTCCACGTGCCGTCGCTCCGCCCTTGGGCCGCGCGATTGGCCGCGACGGCGAGTTGCGCGGATCCCATTGGCCTGGGGGCGGGGCCCCACGCTGGGGCGCACGGGTGACTAAAACGAGGGTGAGTGGGGCGGGGCGAAGGATTCAGATCATGTTACATAACACTCAGGGGCTGGGCTGAGGGTGCCGTTCTGCCAATCCCCGCGGGCCGGCTCATAAAAGGGGCGGCGAGGTGCCGCCGAGGAGCCTCGGGACGTCGCAGTGATAGGGTACTCGAGCTGCCAGTCAAAAGGCGAACTGGCGCCCTGAGTGGGCGTGGCCAGCGCGGTTCCACGTGAGAGGCGGGCCGAGGTTTTGACCCGCGGGCGAGAGAGGGAAGAGTAGGTGTGGCTGGTGGTTCTTCCGGGATCTGGCTGTGACTCTGGGCGCTGTCGCGACCCGAGATTCTTGGATGGGCCCTGTGCCCTGAGGGACTCTTGGTGCAGATCTTGAAGACGGGCAGCTGCCTGAACAGGAAGTCCCCGGAACAGCCAGAAGACGGATTTACACATCCTGGTGCCTTCTCTACATTTTCTCGTGGCTGTTGATTATCCAGTTTGTTCCGACTCATAGAGACCTTACTTGTACAACAGAACAAAACACTGCTCTGCCCTGCGCCACCCTCACCACCCTATATCCAGGGGCTTCCTCTTTTTCATTATCCCTCTACTTTGCCAAGTACGATGCCCTTTTCCAGCAACTGGCCGGTCTCTCCTGACTTGTTCAACGTGAGACAGCCAAGACATCCTTCTCAGAAGCATTCTGGCTATAACTCTTCCCAGAAGGATTCGTTTTCTTAGGTTCCCACTATTTTCATCCCATTAACCTTGCTTCCCCCTGGCTCCTTCGGTTAGTGGACTAGGAATGACCAGGCAGCATGGTAGCCCTGGTAAATAAAAGGAAGCCACCATGACAACCAAATGGGGTCCCTAGGTGGTGAAAACAGTTAACCACCAACAAAAAGGCAGGATGTTGGAACACACCCAGATGTACCTGGGCAAACGGGCCTGGTGATCATCTCTCTGAAGGTCACAGCCTTAGAAAGCCTATGGAGAATTCTACTTTGTACACAGGGGCTCACCATGAGTCAGAATGCAATTAAAAAGGCAATTTAAAAGGGCAATTAAAAACCACTGCTGCTGCTGAATGAAAGGGAAGAAGAAAAAGCACCAATCATTTTAACAAGCAGGATTTTGACTGTAGTATTCTTAACGTTGCGCTCATCTTCCTACAGTTACAGATTCCCTTGGCCACTGGAGAAAGACAAGTGCTTGTAAAAGGCATCCCATTTCAGGAAAGCTACAGACGCTCCCACCTTTACAACAGTCTGCAAGCCCATCTTGGATTGTGTCTTTAAAAAAACAAACAACCCCAACCCACTGCCATCAAGTAGATTCTGACTCGTAGTGAACTGATATGTTTATAAGGCTGGAAACCACCCCAGGAGCAGATAGCCTCCTCGTTTTCCCTGCAGAGAGGCTGGTATTGTGACCCACCTAAAATAAAGGACTGGTGCACAAGCTCCACCCTCCTCCGATCCTTGGTACACAAGAAAGGGTCAATACTTGTTACATGCCAGAGAGGTGGACAAGACTTTGCCACTCACTGAGTCGGCACTTTTGCCCAGGAGGAAAACTCAAGACTTTCAAAAACTCTTATCAAAGAGAGATTTCTTGAGAAGGCAAGCAACTCAAGTGGGGGAGGCTGCAAGTCTTCCAGGGTAAGAGCAGCTGCTCTGCTGGGGCTGGTGTAGAAACAAAGCCACAGGCTCTTGGCATGCAGCTAGCGCTCTCATCACTGGTAGGCAAGCGGTCAGCAACTGCAGGTGGGCTATCCCTTAAGGCGGGCTTTGCCTGATAGGTCAGTGACAAGTATGCAGGCGGGCAAGGATGATTAGTTCGGATGGGGAAGCCAGGATGTTTTTCTGAGAATCAGTGGACCATCAAGTGTTTGTGGGTACAGCTGTTCCCTAGACCGTATGAAAATGATCTAACCTAACATGCTTAGAAATGGGTTAATATCGTGTCATTCTTTGGTTAACTCCCCACTGGTTAAGAGGGAGTCACTCTTGCTCCATTGACATGAGGCTAGGAGAAAACTGACGATTCCCTACGTTCAGAAAGTGGAAGGTGCTTTGTAGGAAACAGAACAAGGCTCTGGCTAAGTGTCCTTGGGATGGAGGGAGAAACCTTGGGATGGGAAATGTCCCTGGAAGAGGGACTAGGCCTGCAGACGCCCTCGAGGGGGCAAGTCTGTGGTTGAGAACTCTAAGGCAGTGGGTGAACTTGGGCCGGAGGGAGAAACTGTGTGCCAGAGAATGGGAGATGAGGTGTACCGCTGGTTAGGAAGGCCCAGATCACGGTGGCACCTGGAGCTAGGGGAAGGAATCTGCCTTTTTTCCAAAGGGCAGTGGAAGGCCAAAACAGCAACAGCAATCAAACTCACTACCCGTAAGTCAATTCTGATGCCGAGGAACCCTGTAGGACAAGGTTGAAAATGTCTGTGGATGCGCAAGCCTGTCCATCTTCTCAGGAGTAGAAAGCCTCGTCCTTCTCCAGCAGACCTGCTGGTGGCTTCAAAGTTCCCACCTTCTGGCTACAGTCCAATGTGGAACCCACTCTACCCCCACGGCTCCTGCGGTGGAAGGTCAGTAGAGGCCTTTAATCAAGATCTGAATTCTGATCTGCACTTTGTGCACAGACACAGCAGCTTTAGTTAGGCTGTTAGTAACAATAGGAGAACCAAAAGGCTCGCTAGAGCGAGTGGTACTGGTAAAGACAACGTCGCATGGGAACAGTGATTGGACTCCGGGTCTCTGTGGGGACACTGAGCCTTGCTGGCGAATGAAAGGTACGTCGTGAGGACAAGAGAGGAACCAAGGAGGACTGCTGGCCCTTTGATTTGAGCAAAGCCGTATATGATAGGGCTAAGCTAGGATAGGAAAGTCTGGGGACCACACTTTGTGATGAAAGGAGAAATCAAGTGTGGTCTTTCCCATGTTGTACGTAAGAGGTACATTCCACCTCCAGGTGGAAATGTCAATGGGTAATCGGATTTTCAGGACTGGGACGTGGACGAGAAGGCAGGGATGGGGATTACATTTGGGAAACATCAGGATGTATCTGGTATTCACAGCAGTGGGGTGGAAGGCCAAAGGCCAAGGGCTCGCTGGACACGGGGAGATGGAGATCAGGCAGACAGCAAGCAGAAAATGGGGAGAAGCAGCTTGTCAGGTTGGAAGCCAAACAGGGTGTGTGGGGTCAAGGAAACCTACAGAAGAAGATACCTCAAGGAGTGTTGGCAGTTGTGGCTGATGTCAGTACAGTACACCCAGGGCTGAGGGTATTCCTGTTGGGATTGAAACCAGGTGGCAGTTCTGGATAACCTTGTGTGGCAGTTATGTGCTTATGTTAATTTCATGATTAAGATGTAGGGGTGGAGTCTGGCCTGTTCATCTGGAGACAGCCATTGACTAGCCAGTGAGGCCTCCATGTGGGCATGGCTTTCTCCTGAGACTTCTGGGAAATCTCGTGATATTTCCCTCATGGAGATGAGAAGCTTTCTCCCCAGTTGTTAGGAATTAGTCTCAGAGACAACGAACTACAAAGAAGACAAGGTGGCAGCGTCTGAGGAGGTGAAGGAACTGGAGAAGCCACACTGCCTTACCCTGATGGAACCAGACCTCTGAAGCTGAAGAAGCTACGTGGAGAGCCCTGCCAGCAATGAGTTGCCCCTACCACCACTGGATACTGTTGATGAACCCTGAGCCCTGGAAGCAAGGAGCCATGGGGAGACCCCTGCCAGCACCAGGATTCTGCACCCACTGACCTGTGACTTTGTGAGTCAGAAGGAGACTTTATAGACTGATATCGGGCATATGGGCTAATATCGGATTTACGACTTTTGGCTGGACTGGGTTGGGATGCTTTCTCAATGTCCCATTCCTCTTGTATATAAACTGTATCCTTATATGCATATGCATGTCTATGATTTCGTTTCTCTAGTCTACCTGGACTAACACACCTTGGTTAATGATGATTCCATGGTGTGGTCTGAAGAAAAAGGGAGGAGTCAGGAAGTGAGACAGCATAAACAGCAGTGGGGAGGACCTTCACTGAAAGAACTAGAAAGCATGTGTTTGCTGGAGGGCGTGATGTAGGTCAAGGGAGAGGTCTTACAAGTGAACCACTATTAAGGTCTTTCTGCCGGGATGAGCCACATGAAAGGGAGCACTGTATGCTGTGGGAGAAAAGGAGGGATAGCCGCCGGGCAAAAGTCCTCCATTAGGAATGGGAATCAGACCCGGGCCAGGGGAAGGGTTCCTTTTGCCAGGTGTGAAGGCAGAATAGAGGGGATTGGCTTTGGCCTTGGTGATATGAAGATACCCTGAAGACTTTATTATTTTTTTTTTTGTTTTGTTTTTTTGTGGGCATCACTGCTCTCCGGTGGTGGGAGGAGGAGGCCCAGCCCCACTGCTGGAATTGAACCTCCGTCCCAGTGGGCCGCAGTCCCGCGCACAACCACTACGCCACCGGGGCTCAGCCCACCCTGAAGACTTTAAAAGCACTTAGCTTGCTATGCAACAAGTAAGAAAAAAAAATTTACGTCCAAGAAATAATTATGCTAGTATCGTTTAGTGAAATACAGCTTTACAGATTTGTCTCTCGCTATGAAATGCAGCTGTGCTGTCAATGTTGACCTGTAAAAATACTAAGCATCCTGTTCAATTTTAAAGTAAAAAAATTAAGCCCCACTCAAAACCAATAGAAAAACACCATCCTTAATAAAAAAAAAAGTTTTATTGAAGTCACAACTCAATCCCTTGAATATATGAAAAAGAGTCATGTAGTCATCACCATAATGTCAGAACAGGGCCTTCATTCTTGTACCATTATGGATCCTCCATTTCTCCAACCTTTCACCATAATTGTATCTCAGAAACTATTAATCTACGTATCCTGAATTCATATGAAGAAAATAATAAAACAAAAACAAACCCAACAATGACAACAACACAAAGAAAAAAAATTTGAACAAGAAAATAATAGTGGCGAAGTGCTGGGCTGCTAACTACAAAGCCAAGAGAAACATGGGGCTTATTGCCCCAAAGTTACAGTCTCATCAACTCACAGGAACAGCTCCACACTGTCGTATTGGGCTGCGTGAGTCAGAACTGACTCAATGGCGCTGAGGGAACACATTTAAAATGGGTCAAAGGGAAAGCCCATGATAATACGGTGCTACATTTGTATCTATTGGCATTAGTCCACTTTCCAGTGCACAAAGGCTGAGGGCAAGGCCATTCACATGCCTGGGCGATGAAGAAAGGCGATTCAATAGCCAGGCATGTCTTAAAAGCTTGAGTAAACAAGCAGCCATCTAGTTCAGAAGCAACAGTGCCCAGATGGAAGAAGCACACCACGAGGTGTGGAAGAGATCCAGTGTCAGGCATCAAATAACTAAAACTATATCATTATAAATGAGGGGAGTACAGCTTGGTGACCCAAAGCTCATCAACAGGTTAAGTGACATCCTCTTACAGAGGGGTTGCAGGATGGTGATGAGCCAGTCAAGGCACAGTGCAGTAACAATGAAATATGCAACTTTCCTTTAGTTCTCAAATGCTTCCTCCCACCATCATGATCCCAATTCTTCCTGACAAATCCAGCTAGACCAGGGGATGTACACTGGAGTCAGAAACATGGGGAATTTAGGATAGATGATCTCTCTGGACTAGTGGTGGGAGTGGCGATACTGGGAGGGCAGAGGGATGGTGGAATAGAAAGGGGGAACCAATTTCAGGGATCTACATATAACCTCCTCTCTGGGGCACAGACAACAGGGAATTGGATGAAGGGACACATTGGACAGTGTACAATATGAAAAAGTCATAACAGTTTGTAAATTATTAAGGGTTCATGGGGGAGGGAGGAGGAGGGAAGGTAAATATGGGGAGTTGGTACTGGGGGCCTAAGTGGAGGGAGGATGTTTTGAGAGTGAGGATGGCAACAAGTGTGCAAATGTGGCCTGCATACAATTGATGTATGTATGGATCATGATGGGAGTTGAGTCCCCAATAAAATTATTCATTTTTTAAAAAGGGGAGGGCTAAGAGGAGCTTATATGAAGGGCTCAAGTAGAAAATAGTTGGAAATGAATATGGCAACATGTGTACAAATATGCTTGATACAAATGATATACTGAATGTTTTAAGCGCTGTAAGAGGCACCCAATAAAAATCATTGAAAAAAAAAAAAAAGATTCGCTGAAGGCTTAGTCCAGACAGGGACTCTGCAAACGGATGTTGGCCTTTCACTGTCATCCCTAGCTTTCTGCAAACTGGAACATCACCATACTTTTACAAAGTAATTTTTTTTTAATTAGTGAAACAAAATTCACCTGAGGGAGCACAACTCACTAGAGAATATTGACTGGATAAGGGGAATTTGCTATTGTTTGACTGCTTTATCATCCAGGCTGTTCCTGAACATTTCATTTCTCCTTCCTGTGTGGCAAGAGTACACCCTTTGTCAGTTCTGACTCAGCATGAACTCAGAGTAGAACTGTCCAGGGGGGTTTTCTAGCCTGTCATCTTTACAGTAGGTCTAGAGCTTTCTCCTGCAGAGCCTCTGGGCGAGGGTGAACTACCACTTTCAGTTAGCAGGCGATTGCTTAACCAGTGCCTTATCAAAGCTCTTTCTTCGAAGATTAGCCTAGTCAATGTGGCTTGTTTAGGTCCATGACATGTGAACAGATAAGCAGTAACTTTAAAAGCACAGTGTGTGAGGGCCCCTTCCGGTTGGTTGTAATGTGTGCCCCCAACATATCTTGAGGGATATGGGGACCCAAACATGACCAGGTCCAGTGGACTTGGTGGGTGAGGGGATCTCTGTCCTAGACCACTACCGATAACAGGAAGAGCAAGGCAAGGCAGGGGAGTGTTTGGGGAACATTAAGTCTGAGAGGCCAGGAGTTCTCTGTGTATTAACCCCTAAAGGGATCGCGTGGATAGAAATGCTTGTCCAAGAAGAGGTAGCCGATTGGAAAGGGAAGGTGGCTGAAGGCCTGAGGAACCCTGATGCTTTGAGGGGCAGAGGGGCTCACTCATTGGAGACACATTTTCCTTCAAAGTTTTAAAAACAGCACTTAAAAAGTGCACATAGATTTCATTACATATCATTACATATCATGAGTAGGACACAGTGATAAGTCAGACAAGATCCCTGAGGCTGGGAGAAGTACCAGAAACACCCCAATGGAATTTTAGAGGCGACTGGCATTCATTAGGAAACCCTTGTGGTACCTTGGTAAAAGTGCTCAACTCCTAACCATAAGATCGGTAGTTCAAATCCACCAGATACTTTGTGGGGAAAACACATGGCCAGTTGCTTTCATAAGAGCATACAGCCTCGGAAGCCCTATGAGGCAGCTGTACTGTATTTCCTCTGGTTCTTGAGTCAGAATTGCTTCAAGGGCAGTTCATTGGGGGTTTAACATTTCACTGAAAACATGGGCAAAAATCGTACTTTCAACCACTGGGGTGGTTTCCTCTCATGCTGACTCACAGCGACCCCTGTAGGTTTCTGTGATGGTGACACTGAAGAGTAGAAAGCATGTATGTAGGTAACTTGACAGCCAAGTCCTGACCTTGGTCATCGTGGGGAGACGATTCTTTGAAAAGCCCTTTTCACATGGTGAGTGGTTTGCTTCTTCTACTCACTGGGTAAAGCAAGACATCTTGTTCTACAACATGGGAATGATGACACCTGGAAAGAGACTGGTGAACGGGGAGAGGAGCCAGTGGAGTCTGAGTTCTCAGAAGGGCAAGGTGGAGGTGAGGGGGTCCAAAGAGCACCATTTATGGTACTTGGACCAGGCACAGCTATTTTAGTTACTTACGCCTCAAAATGGAACATAGGAGCTACAACACTGATGTTTACAAACTTTTTATTCAGTTCATTACAGCGGGCAAGTTCCCAGCTATGTTATACAGATACAAGCGAGGTATTCTGGGTTAGTGCAAGAGCCAGTGGGTGACATGGGACTCGGAGCATGGAGGCCAAGGAGAAAGCACCGTGGCTCAGTCACACCTGCCAAGAGGGCTTGTGCAGAGGACAGCTCGTGTTCTGACACTGGCGGCTGCTTTTTGCTCACAGGTGGTCACACTGGAAGGCAAGTCTTCAGCATTAGATCATTTTCGTGACAGTAGGGGACAGGTATTACAGAAATGGAAGCCATGTTTGGAAGTTGAGCAATGGCATGTAGATCTGAACTTTGAAACAATGGCATAATGGTGGATTACAGAGGGGGGAAGCCTCTGCATGGCTCCCTGTCTGTCTTTCTTCACACTGTACTCTCAGCTGTTAGCTACAGACCCTGATGTTCAGTTTCACAATGCACCAATAAAATCTCTCATATGACAGCAGCAGCCCATACATGTTCAGGACACTGAGAAGTCTCTGGTTAGCTATGCTCTGTCAAAAGTCACCCATCTCAGATCAATGCCTAACTGAAAGCATAATTTAAAAGTGGGATGGATCAGCTCTTGATGAAGATACAAAACAATTGATCACATCATTCTCAGACACTTTCTGGCCTCCACAGCTGTTAAACTGAAGACAGCTGTATAAAACTCCCTGTGAGGTGGACAGAGTCTAGCACAAGACTTCTCCAGCCCCTGGGAAAATGCTGCATTGGGAGTCATATTATATATATTCTCTCAAAAGCAACAACAGTCTGCCAAGATGCAGAGGGGTCAACACAGATGAAATGTTGAATGCACCGAGTTCCATTTGGCACTTTTCGGCGTTTATCTGTCAGGGACAGACTTATAAGGTGCTTACTGGGATTCAATTTTTTGGCAAAATAGAAACTTTGGTCACAGCCACAGTTCTATAACAATAGTACTTTTAAAACGGTTGGTAATCTCTGATTAAAATGGCATGTTTTTAGCAAGTTACACATAACAATAACAAGACAGTAAACATCGTCATAGGTAAAAGAGCAAAAATTCTGCATTAGTAGTGCTTATAAATAGTAGTGCGTTCTTGTAGAGGTACTCAGAAAAACAGCAAAATACGTAAGGCACGGTATGTTATTATCACAGTTATGCCAAGTAATAATGTTCTTTCTGGAAGGCACGAGTTGGAAATCAGATTGCCCAAAGGTTTAAAAGGTGGCTCTTGAGACAATACTCTATGAAGAGAAGAGATAATGTGGAACAGATTCCCATAACTGGAACCCAGGAATTACTCAGTGACGACGTTCCTTCAAGGTGGTAACGCTGCACCTGGAGAAGTCTTCCCAGCAGCCCCTGTGTAAATTGGTAAAGGCACTGTGCACACGGGGGCTGGGTTGACTCCACTTCTAGTCAGGAGTGCATAATAAAAAACAAAGGCACATTTCGTGGAAATCAAACTTTGCATTAACTAACCAAAAATAGTCATGTAGATAGAATAGCAGGTGAACTTGATAATTCGCAGGTACTAAGTCAGAAGTCTTGAAGAGGTTTCTTCGGCAGCAGGCTTGAGCTTCACAGGCTATTCACGAAGAGGTACTCCACACTAATAAGCGGGGAGACAGGAGAAAAAGCAGGGAAAACATTTATTCTTCTTGGGCAAATATGGGATGGATGCTGGACACTGAAACTGAAATGAGCTTCCAACCACAGAGGTGAGCAGCCTCATCTGGCCCACTTGCCACGAGTGACTTTCTGACAGTCTACAGAGGTCTGGAGGGAGGGGCCATGAGGAAGGGTTCACGCATAGGTACCTCCTTGACAATGGAAACTTCCACTGCCATTGGCCCAGCAATGGAAGGAAGAGGCACTGAAGTAGCTCCCATAGGCTGAGCTCCAAATGGCAATGGAGGGTTCCAGTGATGATAACAAAAGCTCTTTGTGTATGTGGGGACCCTGGCGGTGCAGGGGGCTACATATTGTTCTGGTAACCAACCGCAGAGCCTGTAGTTTGAAACCACCTGTTGCTCCTTGGGACAACGGTGAGGCTTTCTACTCCTGCAGAGAGTTCAGATCTCAGAAACCCCCAGGGGCAGTTCTACCCTGTCCCGTGGGGGATGCTGTGAGTTGGGATTGAGTTGGCAGAGCGCTCGGGGCGTCTAGACAGAGATCCTCAAGTGGTACGAAGCGTCAGTACACTCACTGCCAACCAAAAGGTTGGGGGTTAGAGCCCGCCCTCAGGGGCCTGGGAAGAAAGGCCTAGTGACCTACATGCCGAGTAATCCTCCACTGAAAACCCTGCGGGGCCAAGTTCCACTCTGATACTGTTGTGGGCACCTTGAGTCAGAACTACCTCATGGCAGCCGATTTGGTGTTGACTGTACGCTTTTTAGTTGTATGGCAGATGCTATCTCAGCATTAATTCTGTATTAACTGATTTGTTCATCATTATAAGCAGAGGTACAATTATATCCCCATTTTCCAACGGAGCACACTGAGGCTCAGGGAGAGTCTGTATTACAGATATTTGACTTACCAGAAAACTCCTGCCTGTCCTTTCATGGTAGGTAAAGGTATGCTCACTTGGATGGATTCAACCTGTACTTCAGAAACATTCTTTATCGCAATCCCACCTTCATTTGCTGCATGTGATTTAAATCGCTGAAAAGGCTTTCAGTCTTTTGTTGCGTGAACCCAAACCCACGGCTCCCGAGTCAACTGCCACGTGTGCCACCCTGTAAAGCGGAGCAGCACTGCTCCATCGGGTTTTCCAGGCTGTTTGTCTCTATGCGAGCAGACGGCCTCCGCTTTCTCCTGACGAGCAACTGGTGGCCCCTCGCTGACCCTCTAGTTAGCAGCCCAATCCTTAACTCACTTTCTCCCACTGAGCCAGAACTCAAACTCACTGCCACCAACGGATTCTGAACTCCTTATGGTCCAGGAAGGCAGAAAAGTGCTACTTTGGGCTTCTGAGATCGTAAATCTTTATGAGAGAAGAAAGCCTCCTCTTTCTCCCTTGGAAGCAGGCTGCCAGGGTGGAACTGACGACCGAGGGATTAGCAGCTCATGTTGTAACCCATGACACCCCCAGGGCTTCTGGCCTGTAATAAAGGTTACCTAAGAGCCAGCTGCACGTGTTCTGACTGAGCTACGATTCCCAGGCACAGGAGCCCTGGATCCTGCTCTCAATCACTACACTGCACTGCTTCTCATAAAAGGAAAGATAGGATGGAGATATTTTCAGTGAGAAAAACTAATACAATAGTGAAAATGGATACCCTTCTTTCTTCAAAAAATTAAAGTTTATGTCAAAAATTCCAAGGAAAAAAATGTTGTCACACCAACTGAATTTTTGTAAACATGCACTCAAACCTAACCCAACTAAATGTCAAGTCCAATTCATAATGACCCTATTGTATAAAGAATGCCTCTATAGAACGCCAAGACTGTAAACCTTCGATCTTTCCAACGCCGAGACCCTTTCCTACAGTTCCTCATGCTGTGGTGACCCCACAACCATAAGATGATCTCCGTTGCTACTTCATCACAGTAATTTTGCTACTGTTACGAATTGGGCGACTCCTGTGAAAGGATCGCTTGACACCTCCCTCCTCGCCCCCCAAAGGGCTGTGACTCACAGGGTGCGAACTGCTGCCTTAGAGGAACAAGGGTCTCGTCTTCCTTCTATGGAGTGGCTGGTGGGTTCAAACTGGTGACCTAGTGGTTAGCAGCCTGATGTGAAACCCACTCCACTACCGGCGCCCCTTCAAATTTACTAAATAAACACAAAACCCTGGGGATAAACTGTGCGTTAGCTAATGTTGTGAACAGTAGCAGACTGGTGCACATGTTGGGACCTTTTATTTGAACATACGGAGATGACACTGATAAGGACTCACCAATGATGATGATGATGATGATAACCACCACGCTAATCCCAATGGCCCACATCTGGAAAGAAATAAGATTTCCAGTCACATCTCCAAAGTGTCCCACAGAACAACAGATCACTCTGGTCATTAAAGGGGAGACAAAGGTGCACAACAATCTGAAATAATCCAGTTTCTAAAACCTAAACTTAATGTTTCCACTCAGGCCTGATGGGTCAACGAGGAGGCTTTCCCCTCCGTAAAGAGTTGGTTTCAGAGACTCAGCGGCACAGGTCTATCTTGTCCTGCAGGGTGGGTTGGAGTCAGGGTTTACTCGATGGCTGTGGAGTTGGGTTTTCACTAGGGACCAAAGGGCACTGATCTGCCTCTTCTACGATCTTCCACTGACCGTGGTCCTGAGCGAGGCATTTGCTGGTGTGCAGGTTTCCCGCAGGAGGAAGGGCTGCCGCTAACCTTGGCCCATGTGTCAGCAGGTGTTACTTCTAAAGAAGGAAGGGGGCAGCCATGGTCTTTGGTGACGACGAGAGCTGCTTAGGCCGCGCTCCTCGTGTGACCACTTTCCACTCTAATGGTCCCACACACTGGAGCTTTCTAGAAGCTCTTTCCCTGGGTCTTGGGACCACTCACAGCAACATGTGCAAATCAAGCAGCACGTCCAGCTGGCTCCTGTTAGCCTGTGTCCTGGGATCTGCTGGGGACAGGGGGCGGGGAGCAGATGTCTGTGGGTGATC